>CAJPVJ010000932.1:0-19333 GCA_905397405.1 Oppiella nova
ATTATAAATCAATAATATTACAGCATTTCACGCACACATGTGGCCGGGCTAATGAAGTATTGGTTTACGAAAATAATGTTAAGATTTAATTTTGATAATACAAAATATTACAAGTATTATGTATTGGCTCCCAATTCTATAATCGTATTAAATGTAAACTTATATCATGTTTATAATGCTATTACTATGTTATATATGTTTGCAACTATTGCCTATTTATATGAATTATTACATATTAACATTAGTTTTTAATATAATTCAATTAACTATGTAATGTAAGTAAACTTGTTGGATAATATTAATTATTAAAATAATTTAATTATATAATTAAAAATGAATGCATCATTTTTATTTTCATAATTTATATTTATATTACAATCTGTTGGCGAAACTTCTCTATTTATGAGGTTTTTTCTAATGGAGGTTAAGCTAACATTGTTTAACATTAATAGGCGAATCCGGTTTGAGAGGAATTCCCAAACACGGGTATATATCCCTCATTTTTAGTAAATTTGCTCCGGTCAAATCAGTTAAATCTTTAATTGTTAGCATTGGATACAGAGATTTATTTGCTAAATAAAACTAAATAAAACATAATATGTTTATATTTATATTTTATTATAAATACTCATTATAATTTTTATTTTATTAAATATGTATTTTAAAAATTAATTTAGTCAAATTAATGTCAATACGTACAGAGTACCTTTATACATTTTTTTGCTAAAAGTAATTATTGCATATTGTTGGCCTCGTGTAAATGTTTGAGTGTTATTGTACTCACATCAATAATTAAAACTACAAAGTTTGTATAAGTTAATTTAATCAAATTAATGTCAATAGACTACTAATTCTTTATAAGTAGAACTACTAGAAGACTATTAGGGTCTCTATTTTTATACATTTTATACTGAAATTAATTATTGCATATTGTTGGCTTCGTGTAAATGTTTTAGTATTATTGTACTCACATAAATAATTAAAACTACAAAGTTTGTATAAGTATATTAAGTACTTTCGAAGTATTAATCCCAAGTTCATAATGTAATTAATTATTATGTAATTATTAAATAATTAAATTCACAATAATGAATGTTTATTACTATATAAATAGTATGAAAATTTTTATAAAAGTTTAGTTTTAAACGATTTTTGAAAACTATGTATAATATTAAATTAAATGAACGCTTATCTGGTGATGTATTAATCAAATCTATTGATAAACATTTGTATAGAATAGGACTATCATTACACCTGGATGATTGTCAATATATAGATCGTTTAGTATTTAATAAGCCATTTATTATAATAATTGTTTATGTTATATTGTTATTCAAATTACTGTCAATAGAGTTAGTATTTAAAAACGATGATGAACTAATTACCAAGCTTGGTGACTTTGGACATTTTATGGGCATAGGCTCCCAGAACAATTGGTGTATTATATTTGGTTTATTTCATTGCATTTGTATACAAGTCATATATCTCTATAATTACAAGATTGATATTAAGCCGACATTTTTGCGCTTATTTCAAATGATGTCCGGTACTCGTAGTCCCCATAGTATAAGAATAACGAGTAAACATTTTGTTTATAATTTGTTAATTAGGAGTAAATTTTTATTTAAATTATTAAAGTTTAACAATTCATATATTGTGCCTGCTGTATCATTTATTATGTCGTTTGTGCCCTATATACTGTTTTCAGATTTAAAAACTGCATTCATATATGGTGTGCCCAATGCTATAATATTTACATTTGGTACCTATTATGCTTATAATTTAATAGTGTATAAGGTTTTGTATTTTTATTTAATTTGCTATTATTTACGGCATAAAATTCAAGCATTAAACAATCGTTTAGAGATTGATATTAAACAAAAACAATTTCATAATGCTATGAAAAATATAAGTGGTTTCTATTGTCTATATCATGAAATCCATGAATACAATGAAAGTTTTTGGTCAAAGTTTTTGATGCCTTTTTGGTTCAATTTTGGTTCAGCGGTTACTTTCCTTTTGGTGACAATAATGTACTCTTCCGTCACATTTGTATTCAAATTAACACTCATTTACGTGGACAAGTATAAACCAAGTGAGAAAGATAAGCAATATAAGTGCCGAAGCAGTCACTTAATGCTCAGTTTGTTTTGTAAATTATAAAACTTATGTTAATACCAAAGTAAATTCATATTATCACAACTACCGTGACTACTGATGAATAAATTTAAAGTATTATAACTATTATAATAATAATTATTATTATTTTATAAATATACTAATATATTTTTAAATAGATTCTGACTTTTTTGGAGAATTTGTCAAAACAAAATGTAGGATTTACTTGCTGGAAATTGTTTACTATAAACTATGATAGGTGTTTTGAGGTATGTATAAAATATTCCAACACTATCTTAATTAATGTTAATAAATTATTACTATTTTTATCAAGATCATCGCCTTCTACTCATGCATTTTATTAAAAATAATTGAAATGACATTAAAAGTTAAAATGGTTTAGATATTCAAATTATCCCTGGTACTTTCTGTCTAATTGTGTGCTAATTAAAGTATTATATTAAAGAGGAATTAAGTTACTGGTATACTGTACATAAATAAACTATTAAATCAATAAATAATTTTATTTAAATGTTTAGAGAGTGACCGTAAAAGTGATATTTGAGACCACTTTGAAGTGTGTAATAAATCAGTGCAAACTTTACATTCAATGTGTTTATACAAATCAAAACTACAGTTTTTTAGAATATATTCTGTATTTCACATATAGTTCTTCTGTGGCAGTTTTTCAGTTATGTATTTCTGTGGCAGCTATATGTGAAATACAGAATATATTCTAAAAAACTGTAGTTTTGATTTGTATAAACACATTGAATGTGAAGTTTGCACTGATTTATTACACACTTCAAAGTGGTCTCAAATATCACTTTTACGGTCACTCTCTCCACATAAATGCCTAAACAGACCATAAGTACTGTCAGTTAAGGCAGGATTGCGCTCTACTTCCCATCTCTGTTAATGACGGCTTTGTTATTAACGTTAAAACAGGCGTTTATTATGGCTTCTGTTACTAGCCAGTTTAACACAGTATTTAACATTCAGTTTTCATTTTCAAATAACAATAATAAATGCATTTCTATAAATCATTATCAGAATATTTTCTGGAATTTTACAAATTAACTCCATTGTTATTATAGATTATAGTAATATATTAAATATTTTTATGATTAATAAGTTTTGCCATAATAATTTTCACGTGTACGACCTTATATATACATTTTACTTAAAACAATAATAAGTCATTTTGTTAAAATAATAGTTATTATTTATTAAAATATGAAATACATTATATACTAGTAACAGTATTTTTATAATAGTAATACCAAAAACTATTTCATTAAATTTTTGTACTAAATGATCTTAACATATATAAAATTAGCTAATATATTAATTAACTAAAGTAATAATATTTTAAAATTAAGAAACTAACTTTTCAAAAAGAATTTGTAAAATAATGATTATTTATTTGTAAAATTTTTGAAGTTTAATATAATTCAAAATAAAATGATCACGAGGTTAGTACATACCTAAATAAATAATATATGTAATAATAATAATTATTATTATTATAAAATAATAATTAATAATAATAATAATTATTATTATTATTCTTATAAATTAAGTGTTGATTATTCTGTTGAAATGATTGAACATTAATTAATTATTTATAAATAATACATTGTTTATATTTCCTAAATAAAATATATTTACTATAAAAGATCTCGGTTTAATTTAAACTAAATTATTGATTGACAATGTACTAAACCAATGCTATTAAAAAAATATCTATTTAGCTAATGAAGTTTTAAAAGTTTAAGAATTAATATTATTTATAAGTTCCTTTTATTGTCTTAATGATCAACATGGTCAACTTAAATGGGAAAGTATTAACCGTAGCAGAAAATCATGTAAATAATTTCTTTCTAAAAATAATGAAAAAATTTTATTAATAAGTAAAAGTTTTTATCAAAGGTGGTAAAAATAAATAACCTGGTTTATTTATGCTAGTTCGTAGTTCATGTTGATAACATCCCCCGTATCTTATGCTTAACTAATTTAATATTCAGCATGCACTTAATTTCACATTACAAGTTCGGGATTGTAAACACATTTATGGTAACCTAGACAGTAATTGGACTTGGTCGGGTATCGTTGGATCTCTAATTGAACAGGTAGTTAAAATATTTATTGTGTATTAGCATGATAAAATAATTTTCTCCGTAGACCTCGGATATGGGCGTCGGACTCGTAGCCATGACCTCAAATAGGCTTAAAGTTGTTGATTATACGACCACTTCATTCGCCGACTCCTTGACATTTACGGCTCCCGTTCCCCGAAGTAAACAATTTATTGAATTATTAAAGCCGTTTACTGTGAACTTGTGGTTAGCCCTAATTGTGACCATAATCACCTTGGTTATAATGTTGTCTGTAGTAAACAGAAAATGTGTTACTTCGAGATATTGTTACTGGATAATTATTAGCTCAATATTATATCAACCATTTAATTTCCCCATTAAAAGCAATGCATTTAATAGGATTATTATTAGTACTTGGTTATTAATGTGTATACTTCTAGTTTATAATTATTGTGGCTACTTATTTTCAATTAATACAATTATTCAAGGCAAACATATTTATAACATTGATGATTTGATTGAAGCCTATAAGCATGGTGATATTAATATTATTGTACAGAATGGGACGTACCAGTATAAGTTATTGAAAAATGAATTGAATGATTGTATTGGTAAAAGTATTGACCCGGTTATGGTTAATGATCCGTTTGAAATGCTCCGGGATGTACAGCACAGGTACTCGTATATATCGACCCGAAAACACCTCATTTATGGGTTGATATCGCATAAGATTGTCAATAATTATGTACCTATTGAGACACCAGGGTCAAACCTAGCAATTCATATATCTGGTATTGCTTTGAGAAGAAACTTTGAATATAAATCAGAATTTAATAAAATGTAAGACTTTTTAATTGTTCCTTGTTCATAAAATCTGAGACTTGTAATATACTAATAGGTTATGAATTGTTTATATATAACTTATAATCATATTAATATAATTTTGATTATTTTTAAAGATTAAAAATATAAATCTATTGAACAGTCCATACAGAATATTTATTTTGATTACTGATAATTATTAATTATAAATCAATAATATTACAGCATTTCACGCACACATGCGGCCGGGCTAATGAAGTATTGGTTTACGAAAATAATGTTAAGATTTAATTTTGATAATACAAAATATTATAAGTATTATGTATTGGCTCCCAATTCTATAATGGTATTAAATGTAAACTTATATCATGTTTATAATACTATTACTATGTTATATATGTTTGCAACTATTGCCTATTTATATGAATTATTACATATTAACATTAATTTTTAATATAATTAAATTAACTATTCGTTGTAATGTAAGAAAACTTGTAGGATAATATTAATTATTAAAATAATTTAATTATATAATTAAAAATCCGATTTGTGAAGATTTCCCAAACACAGGTATATCCGTCATTCTGAGTAAATCTGCTTGGTCAAATCAGTTAAATCTTTAATTGTTGGCATTGGATTCAGAGATTTATTTGCTAAATAATACTAAATAAAACATAATATGTTTATATTTATATTTTATTATAAATACTCATTATAATTTTTATTTTATTAAATATGTATTTTACAAAATTAATTTAGTCAAATTAATGTCAATACGTACAGAGTACTTTTGTACATTTTCTGCTAAAATTAATTGTTGGCTTCGTGTAAATGTTTGAGTATTATTGTACTAATAATTCAATCAACAAAGTTTGTATAAGTCACTTTAAGTACTTTCGAAGTATTAATCGAAAGTTCATAATGTAATTAATTATTATGTAATTAATAAATAATTAAGTTCACAATAATGAATGTTTATTATTATATAAATAGTGTGAAAATTTTATAAAAGTTTAGTTTTAAGTTATTTTTGAAAGCTATGTATAATATTAAATTAAATGAACGCTTATCTGGTGATGTATTAATCAAATCTATTGATAAACATTTGTATAGAATAGGATTATTATTACACCTGGATGATTGTGAATATATAGACCGTTTAGTATTTAATAAACCATTTATTATAATAATTGTTTATGTTATATTGTTATTCAAATTACTGTCAATAGAGTTAGTATTTAAAAACGATGATGAACTAATTACCAAGCTTGGTGACTTTGGACATTTTATTGGTATAGGCTCCCAGCTCAATTGGTGTGTCATATTTGGTACATTGTTTTGCATTTCTATTCAATTCATATATCTGTATAATTACAACAATGATATTAAGCCGACATTTTTGCGTTTATTTCAAATGATGTCCGGTACTCGTAGTCCCCATAGTATAGGAATAAGTAGTAAACATTTTGTTTATAATTTGTTAATTAGGAGTAAGTTTTTATTTAAATTATTAAAGTTTAACAATTCATATATTGTGCCTGCTGTACAATTCATTATGGCGTTTATACCCTATATAATGTTTTCAGATTTAAATACTGCATTCATATATGGTGTGCCCAATGCTATAATATACACAATTGCTTGTTATTATGCGTGGAATTTAATAGTTTATACGGTTTTGTATTTTTATTTAATTTGTTATTATTTACGGCATAAAATTCAAGCATTAAACAATTGTTTAGAAATTGATATTAAACAAAAACAATTTCATAATGTTATGAAAAATATAAGGAATTTCTATTGTCTATATCATGAAATCCATGAATACAATGAAACATTTTGGTCAAAGTTTTTGGTGGCCTTTTGGTTCAATTTTGGTTCAGCCGTTACTTTCCTTTTGGTGACTATAATGTACTCTTCCGTCACATTTGTATTCAAATTAACACTCATTTACGTGGACTTCATATTTGGATCACTCTTTCTATTCGTTATATTCACGGCTTCGGCAGTGAATTACGAGTCAAACAAAACATTTAATATTTTGAATGCAATTATGGTTTCATTTAAGTATAATGGGGTTAATAGCAAACAACTGATGCATAAATTTAAAGTAGTATTATAATTATTATTTTATAAATATACTAATATACAGTATTTTAAAATAGTTTATGGCTTTTTTGGAGAATTTGTCAAAACAAAATGTGGGATTCACCTGCTGGAAATTGTTTACTATAAACTATGATAGGTGTTTTGAGGTATGTTTGAAATACCTATCGTAACTAATGTTAATAAATTATTACTATTTTTATCAAGATAATCGGCTTCTACTCATGCGTTTTATTAAAGATTATTGAAATTACATTAAAAGATAATATGGGTTAAATATTTTAATTATCCCTGGTATTATCAGTCGAATTCAGGTCTAACTAATTATCTTATTAAAGAGGAACTAGTTCAACAGGGAAGACATTTTCTGGTGATCGGAAATCATAATCTGATACATTACCCCTACCGATCCCAACCAATCTGACTAATTTTGTCTGTAGTGAACAGAAAATGTGTTACTTCGAGATATTGTTACTGGATTATAATATTAGCACAATATTATATCAGCCATTTAATTTGCACATTAAAAGCAATGCATTTAATAGGATTATTATTAGTACTTGGTTATTAATGTGTATACTTCTAGTTTATAATTATTGTAGCTACTTATTTTCAATTAATACAATTATTCAAGGCAAACATATTTATAATATTGATGATTTGATTGAAGCTTATAAGCAAGGTGATATTAATATTATTGTACAGAATGGGACGTACCAGTATAAGTTATTGAAAAATGAATTGAATGATTGTATTGGTAAAAGTATTGACCCGGTTATGGTTAATGATCCGTTTGAAATGCTCCGGGATGTACAGCACAGGTACTCGTATTTATCCACCCGACAACACCTCATTTATGGGTTGATTTCGCATAAGATTGTCAATAATTATGTACCTATTGAGACACCAGGGTCAAACCTAGCAATTCTTATATCTGGTATTGCTTTGAGAAGAAACTTTGAATATAAATCAGAATTTAATAAAATGTAAGATTTTTTAATTGTTCCTTGTTCATAAAATCTGAGACTTGTAATATACTAATAGGTTATAAATATAATCATATTAATATAATTTTGATTATTTTTAAAGATTTAAAAAACAGTCTATAAAGAATATTAATTTTGTTTACTGATAATTATTAATTATAAATCAATAATATTACAGCATTTCACGCACACATGTGGCCGGGCTAATGAAGTATTGGTGTACAAAAATGATGTTAAGATTTAATTTTGATAATACAAAATATTATAAATATTATGTTTTGGCTCCCAATTCTGTAATCGTATTAAATGTAAACTTATATCATGTTTATAACCCTATTACTATGTTATATATGTTTGCAACTATTACCTATTTATATGAATTATTACATATTAGCATTAGTTTTAAATATAATTAAATTAACTATGTAATGTAAGTAAACTTGTAGGATAATATTAATTATTAAAATAATTTAATTATATAATTAAAAATCAATATATCATTTTTATTTTTATAATTTATATTTATATTACAATCTGTTGACGAAATTTCTGTATTTGGATGCAGTCTTATCCGAGACATTCAAACGGTGACACAAAAGAGTGCAAATTAGATGACACCGGGATTACTATAGAAAACGGTCAGCCGTTGTATATTTCTATCCGTTGTATCCATTAATCGGAGGACTATTACCCGAACCCAAAAAAGTTCACTCCCGAGAGGTTTATGTTAACAACAAATATTCCCTATATATCTATCCATTGGTGTCAGTCCTCGAAGTTGTATTGATATGAGGTTTTCCCTAATGGAGGTTAAGCTATCATTGTATAACATTAATAGGCGAATCCGGTTTGTGAGGAATTCCCAAACACGGGTTTATATCCCTCATTCTTAGTAAATCTGCTTGGTCAAATCAGTTAAATCTTTCATTGTTGAATGCAGAAATTTATTTGTTAAATAAAACTAAATAAAACATAATATGCTTATATTTATATTTTATTATAAAAACTCAATATAATTTTTATTTTTTTAAATATGTATTTTAAAAAATTAATTTAGTCAAATTAATGTCAATACGTACAGAGTACCTTTATACGATTTTTGCTAAAATTAATTATTGCATATTGTTCGCCTTGTGTAAATGTTTGAGTATTATTGTATATTAATGATATGGTATGTAATGATAGTTTATTACTATATAAATAGTGTGAAAATTTTTATAAAAGTTTAGTTTTAAACGATTTTTGAAAGCTATGTATAATATTAAATTAAATGAACGCTTATCTGGTGATTTATTAATCAAATCTATTGATAAACATTTGTATAGAATAGGACTATCATTACACCTGGATGATTGTCAATATATAGACCGTTTAGTATTTAATAAACCATTTATTATAATAATTGTTTATGTTATATTGTTATTCAAATTACTGTCAATAGAGTTAGTATTTAAAAACGATGATGAACTAATTACCAAGCTTGGTGACTTTGGACATTTTATTGGTATAGGCTCTCAGCTTAATTGGTGTATCATATTTGGTACATTGTTTTGCATTTCTATTCAATTCATATATCTGTATAATTACAACAATGATATTAAGCCGACATTTTTGCGTTTATTTCAAATGATGTCCGGTACTCGTAGTCCCCATAGTATAGGAATAAAGGTACATTGTTTTGCATTTCTATTCAATTCATATATCTGTATAATTACAACAATGATATTAAGCCGACATTTTTGCGTTTATTTCAAATGATGTCCGGTACTCGTAGTCCCCATAGTATAAGAATAACAAATAAACATTTTGTTTATAATTTGTTAATTAGGAGTAAATTTTTATTTAAATTATTAAAGTTTAACAATGCATATATTGTGCCTGTTGTATCATTTATTATGTCGTTTGTGCCCTACATAATGTTTTCAGATTTAAAAACTGCATTCATATATGGTGTGCCCAATGCTATAATATACACATTTGGTTGTTATTATGCTTTTAATTTAATAGTGTATAAGGTTTTGTATTTTTATTTAATTTGCTATTATTTACGGCATAAAATTCAAGCATTAAACAATCGTTTAGAGATTGATATTAAACAAAAACAATTTCATAATGTTATAAAAAATATACGGGGTTTCTATTGTCTATATCGTGAAATCCATGAATACAATGAAACATTTTGGTCAAAGTTTTTGATGTCTTTTTGGTTCAATTTTGGTTCAGCCGTTACTTTCCTTTTGGTGACTATAATGTACTCTTCCGTCACATTTGTATTCAAATTAACACTCATTTACGTGGACTTCATATTTGGTTCACTCTTTCTATTCGTTATATTCACGGCTTCTTCAGTGAATTACGAGTCAAACAAAACATTTAATATTTTGAATGCATTTATGGTTTCATTTAAGTATAATGGGGTTAATGGCAGACAACTGATGCATAAATTTAAAGTATTATTATTATTAATATTATTATTATATAAATATGTTATACTAATATATTTATAAATAGATTCTGACTTTGTTGGAGAATTTGTCAAAACAAAATGTGGGATTCACCTGCTGGAAATTGTTTACTATAAACTATGATAGGTGTTTTCAGGTACATTTAAAATACCTAACTTAATTAATATTAATAAATTATTACTATTTTTATCAAGATAATTGGCTTCTACTCATGTGTTTTATTAAAGGTTATCGAAATGACATTAAAAGATAAAATGGTTTAAATATGATCTAGTTTAAATTCAATTAAGGACTATTTTATACCACCGGTAAAAGAAAAATCAACAATTTCGTTGGCCTTGCTTACAATCGGGTTACAATAAAATTGAACTTAATCATTAGTTTGATAACATGTAATCTAATTTATTTATTTTTAATTAATTTAGTTATTTATTTAAATAAGTTATTATTAATTAATATTAATATTATATTTTATACAGAATATTCAAATTAATTAATTTTGGTTTTATAGAGCTATGATACAGCTATGGCTCCAATTCATGGACCTCATTGCGTTTACATCACCTTGAACCAATATTACTTATTTACGTGATTTATAATATAATTTCAAATATCATGCTCTTAATTGAAATATATTTTAATAAATTTCTTATTTGTTAATAAATATAATTTAATTTAATTTCCACATTGTTGTATAATGGCATGACAAATGTCATTATTTTGTAAATGTATCGCGAGTACAAGATTGTTTTTGAAAATATAGTACAATTTTTATGTTCAGAGCAATCAATCATTATTATTATTATTAATTTATTAAATACGCTTTGAAATGTTCAGTGCACTTAGTTTGCATTCATAATGGAATAATAGGTATTTACATTATAATTTATCGAGTGCATTTTCAATAATAATTAGTTTAATAATAAATCGAGGGCTTTATAATTTTCTTTTCAATAACAAAATTGTGATAAAAATAAATTAATCACTCATTTTGTCACAAATGATATAAACACTTATTATTTAAACAAACTTGGCAAACTGTGCAATTTTTAAAAATATTTATCAATATCGATATAAGTATATTAAAATTATTATATAAAATAGATAGGTTTATTAAAATGAATTTAATAAATAAAAAATTTACAGTGGCAGCAAATGATGTATGTAAATTTTAATAATTTTTAAAATACGCTTAATTTTGAAATCTTTGAAATCTAGGTACAACCTTATTTATACTTGTATACCACAATTAATAATAAAATTCAAATTGTCCTAGGACTAGAATTTGAAATAATGAAAACATTCAAACAAATTTTTAACATCACATACGATATCATTGATTATAAACGACATGGATACAACCTGGGTAATAATAATTGGACAGGAATTATTGGTGCTGTGCATAGAAATGTAATCATGAACAATTCTATATTTTACTAATTATATAATATTATTATTATAACATATCATAAAAATTTGATTTTATAGGAGGTTGATTTTGGCATTGGTCAAATAACATTAAGTTCCGAGCGTGGTTCACAGGTCATAGATTATACCTACCCTCATCAAATTACATACACCACATTTTTATCGCCACCAATCAAATACAAATATTTTATTAATTTATTTGAATTAAAAATTTTTTTTTTCATTGAAAATACCTAGGATAAAAATTACGATTTATACTCTAAAATTGGACATTTAGTAAAAATAATTGACATCCTTGATCCTATTTTGTTGCTATTAAACACAACAAAAATATATTCAATTATTTTAAACAGGGTGGCCCTAACAAACCGCTTATACGAGCATAAAATTTCCGGCTATTATGTGGCGCCACCTAATGACAAGATAAATCTCGCGCTCTCGCTATTGGTGTTTGTATTGAATAAACATTTTAAATATAAACACCAATTCAATATAATGTGAGCAACTTCATTAAATATATATTGAATAAAAAAGTTTTAATAGTTAAAAATTAATGTTAAATATTTTTACAGACTATCGAAACTAGCATGTTCTGGTTTACTTAAACACTGGTCCGAAAATTTATCAGCTCAATTTACCGGTAATATCTTTAGAAATAAATGGACCCCGCTTAATGTTTCTAATTGATCACGTTTTTAGTGCAAATTTTACTATAAATTATAATATAAATTATAGTTATAAAACTTATTGTTGCAAAAGTTTATGATTTTAATATTTAGCAAAATAGACATTGTTAACTTGAAATACATAATGAATTTATTGAACAAAAAATTTATTATAGCTGCAAATAACGTAAGTAGCTTAAAATTATTTTTAAATTTTATTATTAAATCAAATAATTTTATGTAATTATATTAAAGAAAAAGTAAAATTAAAATAGAAAAAAGTAAAAATATAATACAAAAAATAATAGCCTTCACCTGATCTCGAACCACCGACCTTACTGTAGACAATATGTCCTACAAAGAGAGCCATATGTCTGAAGCTTAGTAATGCATTGGTTTTCACATTTAATATACAGAATAATTTGCAAATTTTATATTAAATGTGAAAACTAAAGCATTACTAAGTTTTCGACATATGGCTCTCCTTGAAGTTTTAATTCATGTTTATATTTATATTTTATTATAAATTTTAAGTATAATTTTTATTTTATTAATGATGTATCTTACAAAATTTATTTAATCAAATACTTAAAATTTTAAGTCAAATGTCCATACGTACCGAGTACTTTTATACATTTTGGATAAAATTCATTGTTGCATAATGTTGACCTTGTGTAAATTTTTAATATGATTGTACTGACATATATTATTCAAAGAACAAAGTATGAGTTATATTTAGAACTTTCTAAGGACTTCTTTAGAACTTTAGTACATTCGAAGTTTCATATTATTCTAACATTCATAATAAATGTAGAAATCACATTAATGCATTTTGTTATCACATTAAAGAATGTTGGAATCACATTAGGGATCATTCACATATTACGTTCGCACTTTTTGGGAAATCTAACCCCTCCCCCCTAACCTTAAAGTTATAATTTATAATAAAACTATGTTAACACTATTTATTAAATAAAATACCTATTCTTACTTATAATATATTCGAGAATAATTATTACAATTCCAAATAGTGTGCCATATTTGCAAATATTGAATAAAAACTTTAACCTGCTGAAATCCAGATTAAAATATTCATTGCTACTATTCTCAAAATCGATTTCATAATTCTTATGTTGCATAAAAAGTTTTCTCATCCAATGATTTATTAAGTCTGCTTCACAAATGCAGGTTAACCTAGGTAATATTTAAATATAAATAAAAAGTAATTTTAAACAATAAACTAAACATACAATATATTGAAAGGTTCTAGGTAAGTAGAATTTTTAGGCAATCCAATGGACACCGGGTACATTGAAAACTTGGACTCAGCATGCTCACTCGAAATATAATGCTTAGTAATGTTGTTAATCATGATGCCATACAATAATATAATTCTATTGGATATAGCCGAGTACTTTGTATCATTTTTAAGCAAGCTAAATAAGTCACCAGCATTTGTTTCCTTGTAATTAAATTCAACTTTTTCGGTCATTTTTCTATGCATTTCCTATTAAAATGTTAGATATTTTAAAACAATTAATAATTATTCAATTAAAATAGAGTAAAAATATACGAACCAGGTAATATTGGAAAACAGAATTGTTCTCGACTATCATATTGATATGACCCTCGTTTTCATTACGGATTAGTTCACTGATACTTTCAATTTTATTTTCATACGGAAACGTAATGAATGAGTATATATACCCAGAATAATATATGTTTAATATCACTGACATTAGTATCCAGGTGAATAATATCATATTATTTGGATAAGTATTTATTAGTTTACATATACTTTGACGCATATAAATGACAAACACTTGCCAACATAACACGTATTTAAAGGTAGACTTTTTATTATAAACCATAAATATCGTCATAAATAATGTCATGATTAATAAGATTGAAATCCAAATAAATCTGTCAAATGGTTCTAGCAAATGGCTAAAATTTTTCAATGTAGGTAAGGGTGACGTGAATGACATGTCACATAAATGGTACGGGTATGTAAAATCTATGGCAGTCTTTCTAATAGTTGTCATCATTATACTGAATGCAATATCTGCCCTCTGTGTATAAATTGACGTAATTCATGTTAATTAAAAATAAATTTTACAACAAATTACTTGACATATACCCGAGAATTTAATTCGCCAATAACACCAGGCCAA
This sequence comes from Oppiella nova, assembly GCA_905397405.1. NCBI lineage: Eukaryota > Metazoa > Arthropoda > Arachnida > Sarcoptiformes > Oppiidae > Oppiella > Oppiella nova. The sequence continues at coordinate 14,864 of CAJPVJ010000932.1, forward strand.
GTGTTGTTTATGGGCTGTGTGCCCCAGGTCCCGTTACAGTATATCATTTTATATGTTATATTGAAATGTTTGGCAATTGTGTGAAATAACATGCCATCGATTCCATCATATAATTCATAGTTATGTTTAGCATGGTCATATTTAACCATTTGATATGGTGGCAGCTACAGTAAAATATTTATAGTCAAATTTAATTGATAAGAATTTTTGATTGTATTAAATACTAATGAAAATATTTACATGATTTGTGGCAACATTTAATTTTAATCCGTACAATTTATTCATAATTGTGTTCAGTTTAAAATATATTGTAAATAAACACGGTAAAAATAAATGACACGGTACTTATAACTTTTCCACAGACTAATTGCAATCAATTAATATAATGTTAATTAATACCATTTATAATTATGAACATTGGATTATTGATATATGGTAATGTTGAGAAATAAATTTGATGTGAACATTTTATATTGTATTTAATTAGCTTGTACAAATATAATCGATAATATTTTATGTGTTTATACCAATTTAATAAATTAATAATGTTATTATGATAATTATAGTAAAATACATTTAATTGTGGGTAATCATGTTTTTCCGATCATTTGCAAAACATAACAAATTAAATAAATATATCACTCACATTTTCATAATTTTACCTTGTTTAGTACAATTGAACTTTTTAGTTCATTTATACCAAAGACATAATTGTTTTAAATGATGAAAAATTTTATTTATATGTACTTTATTTCTAACATTTATTTTAATTTTTGTCATTAATTTAATAATAGTAATAAAGTAGTAATGTTGTATAATAGCTTCATGAGATACTTCAAAATAAAATACATTATTATCTCAATAACAAATGTAATACACGTTATTACTAAACCAGTAAGACAAATATTAAAAACAAAATTTAATTTATTAATTTATTAGGTTCGTTTTGAAATGTTCACATGCACTTGAATTGTATTCATAATGGAATAATAGGCATTTAAATTATAAATGTGTATTTTCAATAATAATTAGCTTGAATAATAAATCGAGTACTTTATAATTAACTTGTCAATAACAAAATAGACAAAAAAATTAATTAATCACTTATTTTGTCACAAATTACATCTTATAAACAAACTTGGCAAACTGTGCACAATTTTTAAAACATTTATCAATATCGATATAAATATATTAAAATTATATTATATTATATAAAATAGATAACATTATTAAAATGAATTTAATAAATAAAAAATTTACAGTGGCAGCAAATGATGTATGAAAATTTTACTTATTTTATAAAATACGCTTAATTTTTTAAATCTTTGAAATCTAGGTACCACCTTATTTATACTTATCCACCACAATTAATAATACAACTCAAATTATCCAAGGACTAGAATTTGAGATAATGAAAACATTTAAACAAATCTTTAACATAACTTACGATATCATTGATTATAAGCGACAATTTGGATACAACCTGGGTAATAATAATTGGACAGGAATTATTGGTGTTGTGCATAGAAATGTAATTAGGAACAATTCTATATTTTACTAATAATATAATATTATTATTATTATAATATATCATAAAAATTTGATTTCATAGGAGGTTGATTTTGGCATTGGTCAAATAACATTAAGTTGCGAACGTGCACAGGTCATAGATTATACGTACCCTCATCAAATTACACACACCACATTTTTATCGCCACCAGTCAAATACAAATATTTTATTAATTTATTTGAAATTTTTGACAAATATATCTGGCTAATGCTATTTATTTTATTTATAATTAATCTGATAATATTAAAATTTATTAAAATTTATATAAAGATCGATAAACCACTCCCAAACTATTGGTCACTATTATCACTATTATTAGGACAACAAATAACGTCAATAAGTTATAAAATTAAATTAATCAGTTTTGTTATATTATTATGGACATTTATTTGCATAACGTTGGATATATTATATTCATCGTGTATACATTCATTGATTACAGTACCAAACGAGATAAAGATCGAGACAATTGAGGACCTTGCTAGCGCTGCTGAAAATAAGAAATTACAAATTGTAACTTACAAAGGTTACAATTATGATTTAATTCAGGTGATTCAAAGTTATATTTTAATCAAAGTTAATAATATTTAATTAAAAATAATTTTTTCCACTGAAAATACCTAGGATAAAAATAACGATTTATACGCTAAAATTGGACATTTAGTGAAAATAATTGACATCCATGATCCTATTTTGTTGCTATTAAACACAACAAAAATATATTCAATTATATTGAACAGGGTGGCCCTAACAAACGATTATAAAATTTCCGGCTATTATGTGGCGCCCCCTAATGACAAGACAAATCTTGCGCTCTCGCTATTAGTGTTTGTATTGAATAAACATTTTAAATATAAACACCAATTCAATATAATGTGAGCAAGTTCATTTTAAAAAATATAATTTAATAAAAAAGTTTTGATATTTTAAAAATTAATCTTAACCGTGTTTACAGACTATCGAAACTAGCATGTTCTGGTTTACTTAAACACTGGTCGGAAAATTTACCAGCTCACTTTACCGGTAATATCTTTAGAAATAAATNTTCAATATAATGTGAGCAAGTTCATTTTAAAAAATATAATTTAATAAAAAAGTTTTGATATTTTAAAAATTAATCTTAACCGTGTTTACAGACTATCGAAACTAGCATGTTCTGGTTTACTTAAACACTGGTCGGAAAATTTACCAGCTCACTTTACAAGTAATATGTCTACAAATAAATGGACACCACTTGACGTTGTTAATTTTGAGTCAATATTCATTGTATATTTATGTGTTATGTTTATAGCAACATTATGTTTGCTATTTGAAAATATATACATTTATAGCATTAATATGCAATAAATTATTTATTATTTGTATTGTTAAAAATAAAAGACTATTAATGTATCTATGAATAATTTCATACATCAATCATATCTAAATCATATTTTATAAACATTTTACGAGTTTTACAAAGATTATAAATATTCAATAAAATATATTTGGAATATAAAATTTTAATTTCATAAAATAATAAATATTCTATTAGTTTATGAAAATGAATATAATTATTACAAAGTTAATATCCTAAAATAATCTCAATGTCAATTTTAATAGCTTAGCGACTAACGTAATTTCTATAATCTAAATGATTTATAACATGTCTGGCCCTCATAGACCTCACCTGGTAATAGAGTTGCCAAGTCAAAAAAGTTGCACACCGGGAGTTTACATAGTATTATACTAATATTAAATGACCGGGAGAATTCCGGAAGATTTATTATAAAGAACTCTATAATCATATCTATCAGCCCTACCTTGTGATGAATAAACTGCATTAACTAAATTATAAAATTTTTGGGGACATGTTTTTTATTGATCACGTTTTTAGTGCAAAATTATTAGAATGTAAATTATAGTTATAAAATAAAACATATTGTAGCAAAAGTTTATGATTTTAAAATTTAAGCAAAATACACGTTGAAATTAACTTGAAATACATAATGCATTTATTGAACAAAAAATTTATTATAGCTGCAAATAATGTAAGTGGTTTAATATTATAACATTAAAATAATAAAAAACTTTAGCATTGGTTCACATTAGCAGGAGATTCCGGTATGTGATGACTTCCCAAACACATGTATATCCCTCAATATGAGTAAAGAACTTGTCATGACAAGGACCAAGGTATATTATTTATTAATTAAAATATATTTAAATAATTAACCTTTGAATTTTGACTCCAAAAATAACGTTCATAAATTTTTATATCCATAAATTACGTAGGTATAAGAAAATTTTTAAAAATTTCAGTTTTGCCTTCATTCAACTTAGGATCGAAAAATAAACTTTTTAGAAAAAATTCATCAATTACGTCCCCAATTATCTCCGTTATTTATGGACTTGGAAATGTTTTAATATTATTTTTATAATCAGAATTCAAAGATTAATCTCATAAAAATATTTTTAGGCATAAATAACGTATTTGAAAATTTTAAGCATGCTCATTTTGGCTTATGTCTGAATTTTGAGTGTATTGCCAGTGAGTAACGTAAAATTTATTTTTAGGAACTTATTTCACATATCATAAGCTTGTTAAATAACAAAAGAAAGTTTACGTTACTTTCTGGCAATACGTTGCAATTTTAAAAATAAAAGAAATATAAATTATAAATATAAATATTATAAATATATCGGACGCGGAAAAAAGTTACCGCAGTAAGATTTGACGACTAAATTATGGTTTGTTGCCAAACTACAAAAGCTATCAAATTTAAATTTAAATCTCAACTATGGTTTTTAGTCTTACGTATTCTCCCGAAGAGACTACTTGCTTAGAGCACCGGTAGCTCGGCACAGGTATGTTTCTTACCCAGCAAAAACTATAAGTCGTAGAGAGACAAACAGCACAT
>CAJPVJ010000933.1:0-19283 GCA_905397405.1 Oppiella nova
AATGAATTATTGTTTCCATTTTATAGTCAATAAATGAGTCTATAGTTTGTAAATATTATTTTGAAATTGAAATCATTTTTGGTTATACTGTAATAAGTAAATAATAAATATAAAATTATGGCAAATTAGACCTTGTTTATTTATATTAATGAATTATCTAATTTCTATAGATTTGTATTGAATTCCATGCTTTCATATCATATAATATTTAGATTCTAAATGCTTAGTACCGTAAGTATGGGCCATGAGAATCATCATATGCTTGTAAAAAGATACTGTAGTGCATTGATCATATTTGTTAACACAATTCACTTAACAAAACAGTGGATTTAACTTTGAATTGTATTTAATTTATAGACCATAACAAATCAAATCAGATTCTGGAGTGGGTTTCACTTATGATAGTGTCAGTTAAAATGTCAATAATAATTGCGATAATTTATTGGACAAAATATGCCAAAATTAGTAAATTAAAAATCACGAATATATCATTAAACCGTATAATGAGATCACATAAAGTAACTCAAAAATTGCCAATTACGCAAGTATTATGTGTTATTATTTTATTTTTAGAAACACAATCACATCATTATTTCCAAAAAACATTTGTACTTACATTCATTTAGTGCCTTTACAATTATTTTTAATATTAGAATATAATTTAATCATTAATATATTTAATATTTGCATATTCAATACTTCAAATTGAATGAATGATAATAAATGAATTTTAAAAATGAAATAAGTGTTCAATAAATGATTATCTAATAATGTTATTGTATTATCCTTTTGGGAAACACATTAATCAAAAGAAAAACAAAACATTAAAATTAAAGCTTTTGTAAGCATGTTGTGTAAGAACTGAGAATTTTCTTTAAATAACAAAATGATAACAAGAATCGCGAATAAAACTTTAAAAACATTTTATTGAATCACATATAAATGAACATTATAATAAGTATTATTAATGTATTTGTATTTAAATACTTGTCTGACATTCAAAATAGTTGTCATGAAATCATAATAAGTGTTTATCACAGAATGAAAAACAAATTTTCCGGAAATTTTGAGTTTCTTTTCTAAAACTTATAATTCATGTGAGAAATACAAAACCTCCGAAAGAGACAGTATTTATATTGAAAACAATATGCAAGTGACGGACAGGCGTGTCATGAATACTAAATCATAAATTGCATCCGAAGTTTGTCATCGAAATTCTTGTAGTTCTCTCACATTGTCTTTAGTCTGTGTTTTTTCGCTGAAATGAGGAATATATTAGTTTTTGATTAAACATTTGATTACAACGATAGCAAAGAACCGGATTTTTCAGGGTCTGTATGACTGAAATCTATTCGCTCTCTCCGTCTCTCTCACTCACTCTCTCTCTCTCTCTCTCTCTCTCTCTCCTCGACATAAATACAAGTTTTGTATATTAATTGTGAATTAGAATTAGATGTGAAATGTTTTTCACGTCTCAAAAAAGTTTAAACTTCTTTTAAGTGCTTTTCAGTACTTATTATTAAAAGTTTTATTTGCAAAAGAAGTTCATCTTTACTTAAAGTGAATCCAATATTTCATTACTAATGAAGACATTACCATTACATGCGATTAGCCTATTGTCGGGTAAATGAATATATCATTTGATAAATTGGTAAAACATATTTTGATTAATTGTTCAAAATGATTTTCTCCCAAAAACCCATTAATAAATTAGTTTTAATAATAAATGGTTTCGTAAAAGACGTTAAGACAGACGTAACGCAAAGTTGTCTCCAATGTATTTGCAAGGTATCTATAAAATACTGTTCCCTTCCCTACCCTTGAATGCGATGCAAAAGATGTCTTATCTAAAGGAAGGGTTTCTCTCACTACTAATGAATCGCTAAATAATTCTTTACTAAAAGAGAAATTGAATTTTATCTGAAAAATGAAAAATTATTTTCAAAATCAAAGGCGAGCTCCGGCTGTAAGCTGAACACCAAGTGCCACAATTCGGGTCCCAATGCCTACTTCTGCGGTCCCTATCAGATCTCCTGGGCGTAAATGAAACACACATTTAATTGTTTTGATTAAAACAAATGTTTATTTTGGAAATTCTTGTGTTTGCCGACTCCTAGCTACTGGTCTGACGCGGGAAAGCCTGGAAGTACTGGTCGTTCCGATGACTTCGAGCACTGTCTGAACGACAAGACCTGTGCCGAGGTTGCGGTCAAGGGTTATATGAGTAAATGGCAGAAGGACTGCAACAACGACGGTGTCATCGATTGCCTCGACTTCGCTGCCATACATAAGGTCTTCCCATTGAAAAGATTTCAAAAACTTTTTTCATGCCATCAAAACACATCAAAAACTGATTTCTTTTTGTTTCGTTTTATTTGTTTAACGAAAAAGTTTTTTGTTTTCTTTTTTACTTAACATTTCTTGAAATATATGTCAAAAACATTAATTCTTCTGAAATCCTGTGACTAAAGGCAGGCGCGAGTTCTTGTGATAAACAATGGCTTTATAACAGTCAGTATTGGAATGTCTTCCGTCAGTGTCAGCTCAGCGCCGGTGGTATTGCATCTCATGTCTTGTCTCATGTCTATAGCATTCACTTTAAGTCACTATTAATTGCCAAACAATTTGATTAATAGATGCCAAGCCACAACCTCCACAGCCATCACTCACTGATGAGCCATGGATTCCCTCTCAACCCCAAACTCCTAGACCTCAATCGCAACCTCAACCTTATCAGCCCGACCCCTGGAACCGACCACAGCCACAACCTCGTCCTCAATCACAGCCATACCCTGATGACCCTTATAACCAGCCACAGCCCCCGACTTCAAGAGATCCATGGAATAAACCGCAGCGTCAACCCCAACCCCAATATCAACCCCAACCCCAACCCCAACCCCAATATCAACCTCAACCTCAACCCCAACCACAACCCGATTCGGATGACTCAATAATCCAACCATATCCCGGCGCACCCGATAACTCCCCTCCTCAGCCTAAACCCGATGAATCGTGGGATCCCATCCCATCCCAACCTGTAAACAATGATAATTACAACCGACCCCAACCCCAACCTCAACCACAACCAAATCCATGGGATCAGCCGCAGCCAAACAATCCCTATCCGTATGACCCATATAACCCTGGTCAACCTGTAACAGAGGACCCCTGGTTGGAAGTCTCGCGAGCGGTTGATGAAGTGGCCCGCCCTTCACCCAAACCCCAGAATCAGCCCCAGAATCAGCCCCAACCACAACCCCAACCACAACCACAACCCAGTGATCCATGGAATACAAACAATGATCAGTCACCACCACTGGTGATTCCGGGCAGAGCCCCCACGCAACCTGTTAGTTGGTCACAACCAAATGAAACACCCTATAGACCTACAGTCGATGCCAACCAACCAAATCCAAAGCCACAGGTGCCACCGGTATATACAACTATATTATATTTGTAGTATTTTGAAAATCCTATAATGACTTTATGTTTTATGAACTATCTTTATAGTCACCAACACTTATAGAAGTGCCAAACAATGGCACTAATATTGGCGACCAATGTTTTGAATGCATTTGTCAGGTATGAGATCATAATCTCTATTATCAATCCAATAATAACCACTATTTTGATCATATATTGAGGAAACCAATAAATAGGTCTACAATTAAAACTTTCCTCAAAAAATATTTGTTTTTATAATAACTTAATAAATCAAAAATGTTTTGATTGGAGAATGACTTCACGGATATAAGAAATATAAAGATTTAGTTTATATCAAGAATAAGTGTATAAAACTGAAACAAATTGAACAAAACATTGAAAAAAGATTTAAATTGAAAATAATTCCTAAAAAACTTTATTTTGTTTTCTCAGGCGAGCAGTGATTGTGATCTTAACAAACAGTGCGAAGGTTTGCAAATAAATAAGTTTTTTGTCTAAAATGATTGTTTAGCGAGAAATACACGAAACACAGACTAATTGTATTTTATAGGTTCGTATTGCGGGCCATACCTAATAAGTTGGGCCTATTGGTCAGACGGCGGTCAACCTGGAGGTGATTACGTGACCTGTGCTAATGATAAGGGATGTGCTGAGCGCACAGTTCAGGGATATATGAATAAATGGCAGACAGATTGCAACGGAGACGGACTCATAGATTGTACTGATTTCGCGGCGATTCATAAATTAGGTTTGACTCCAAAAAAAGCGGATTTTTTTCGCCTGAACTCTAAAAACTGAAAGGAATCTCAATATAATTGTTATGTCTATTGTTGTGCATATTAGGGCCGCATTCGTGTGGTTCGCAAGCAATCCATGGCACCGATTACTGGACGTCATACCAGTCCTGTCAAAGTCCTTCAATAGAAGCGCGAAGTATTTAATCGTTTCTCTCTATAGCTCTATAAATGTTATAAAAATTTCGCTTTCATTCATAGGACTGGAGCCCAACCCTAAAAGGGATTCTATCACAGGTCGCAGTGTACCGCAGTCTCAACCAAATGCAAACCTATTCCTCGAGTACCCAAATCCTAATCCTAATCCAAATCCAGTTGAGTCGAGAGCCAACAATCCTGTGACTAGAGATGCGCCCAATTATTATGCAAGAGATTCGCGGATAGCATTCCCCAGGGATGACCCAAACCTATCACAGCCTAACGGCTATGAAGTCACGACAGGACCCGTCTCTCCAATCAATGCAAACAATAAGTCCAACGATAGAGCACTGGAAGCGCTGGGATTGCAAAGAGAGTGTTTGGACTGTATTTGTCACGTATGTCTTGACAAGAGATAACAATTTCTGTATAATTTTATTGCAAACCATTAATTAAGATCTGAATGACTCTATAATTATCAGGCGAGCAGTAAATGTAATCCAGGAATTGGCTGTCAGAGTGATGGGTCAGGAGGCTATGTGTGCGGACCGTATCAAATGAATTGGGCCTAGTTCAGTACACTTCATACTATACATACAATTCGAGATTTAATTGAAAACATTTTGTGCCCAAAACTAAAGTATGTTTTTATTGATTATGACCCACAGCTGGTCGGACGCCGGCAAACCGGGCTTCAGAGGCAACTTAGAGAACCTCGAGAACTACCAGTCCTGTCTCAACAATAAAGACTGCGCCGAGTCAGCCATTTATGGATTTATGCGAAAATGGAAACGCGATTGTAATGAAGACAATCAAATCAATTGCTACGACTTCGCGGCCCTCCATATGGCCGGACCCGCCAATTGCAACGCCCAGTGGTTCCTGGAGTCCCAGTATTGGTCTGATTTCAGAGAGTGCTTCGACTTTCGCAGGAGATAATCAGTTACAGTGACACCAATTATCCATTAAATATTAAATTTATAATCAATTTTGTTGCCAATAATCGCACAATAATCGCATTTTTGCCAATAATTGCAACCAAACTATATTTACATTTGTTATGCATTTTGTAAGAATTTTGTGATTAAAACTAATTGAAATGTTGAGAAATCTTTTTGCGATATACAGTATTAAAAGTTATCTAAAAGTCATACAAAATACGCGAATAATTAATTGAAAAGTTTTGTAAGGTTTGTGAACTTTTTTTTGTTAAAAACTATATTTGCTTTAAGAGAGAGAGAGAGAGAGAGAGAGAGAGAGAGTGGAATAGAGATTAGATTGCATTGAATCGATTGCTTGCCTTAAATAGAAAAGTAGAAAGTTTTGCAAAAAGTTGTTATGAAAAGAGAATTAATAAAAACGAATGATTAGTGATATTAAGCCATATTATGATTAAATACAATAAAGAGTACACACAATACTTGTTATTTATATATGTGTTCGCAATCCTCCACTTCGGTAGAGTGTCTGTCTGTCGGCATCAGGCATATCACGGGCCGACTTAACTCCCTGTGCGAGATAGAGTCGTAGGTGTGACCTCTGAACTCTCGTGATTTATTGTGGCGCCGACTCTCTATTTTTATGGGTGAGAATAAACGCCAAGCAATTAATGATCACAAGAGAGTGAGGACTCGTTTTTTAACACAAGAACTCAATAGGCAGTGAGAGAGAGAGAGAGAGAGAGAGAGAGAAAGAGAGAGAGAGACAGAGAGAGAGAGAGAAAGAGAGAGAGAGAGAGAGGATTGAGTGTTCAATAGAGAGAGAGAGAGCCAGTGTTTGTTATGGTGAGGCGACGTACGGGCCGGTAAGCCGTTGCCTTTGATCGTGCGAATCGCGCCCACAGTAGGCATCGATTGTCCCCAAAGCCAACACCACTTCTCTCTTACATTCTGTTCTCTATTTGTTTTTTCCATATATTTCTTGGTTTAGTTTTAACCAAAAATTATAGATTACGTACATTTAGATATCAGTGCGAAATGATGTGGGAGTTCATGATTTGTGACCCAACGCTAAACTCTATCGCAAATCGATAATCATTTTCAAAGCATTTATTCTCGTTTTTAACTTATTTTTTCGTTTGTTTTTTAATTACAAACAAAAATAAATCTTCAGATTAAAGGCGTTTTGCGTTTATTCTCTTATACTGTATTTAAATATATATTTTGCTTTCAATCAATCATTACTCGAATTCACGGAATAAGTCATTAAAATTCTGCAATTCTTTGGAGATTTGTACAAATAGTTAGACTTAGAATCCATTTATAAATATTGATTTAGTATTGCTTTCAATTACCGTTAGCTTTAAAATGAACGTAAAAAATGATTTAAAAGTAAGATTCGAGACAAAAAAGTATTTTATCAATAAATTTATTAAATTAACAAAAACGAGAAAAGGCATAAAATTATAAACGAATTTAAACTTAAGTTGTAAGTAATAGTTAATAATAAATAAGTAACGAAAAAGTAGTTTTGAATTGAAAATAAATGTCTTCTCTCTATAGATGTAAATAATATTTGATTTTCAATACGAAAGCAGTTTTTACCCGTAATTTAAGAGCCATTACATAAGTCTTTCAATTTTTATTATAACTATACACTATACATAAGTTTATAACTTTATACATCACTAGAAAATGTAATGAATTTTAAAAAATAATTTATATTCAAGTCATAAATACATGTTTCAGCTATTCGTTCGTAAAAATGGATTAAATAACAAAAATAAATATGAATTATATTCAAGACATGAATTATTGCATTATATGCTCGCAATCGACAAACTCTTGTAAATCTTGAGGCAATTCAATGCCATTATTGGCGGCGAACTCAATGATGGCATCAAACTTATGCCTCAGATCTGTCACCTCTTCGCGGATCTTATTATTCGCTTCAGACAATTGTCTGATGTTTGTCACCACCTCTACCTTATCGGTCTCCAGATCTCCTATAAAGCAGACAAACAATCCTTTATTACGACATTCAATGCCATTGACTACACATTCATTACAATCACTTTAATCACACATTCATTACAATCACTTCAATCACACATCAATACATTTGCCGCACACTTATAATCACAATATAATAATCAAATCAAACAAAACTAAACACAACAACAACACAACACTTAACAGTAAGGCCTAAACAATGGCTGTGTGTGAGGGGAACGGGAGGAATGCCTACCTTTTTGCTCGAGCCGTTTGTTGCGACACTGGGCGGCGTACCCGCGGTTCTTCAGTGTACGCCTCCTTTGCTTCATTTTGATCACTTCCTGTCGCGACAGACCAGACATCTTGAGTCGGCGGTTGAGTTCGCGCACCGATAGCGTCACCAACAGGTCATCCGTGAGTCCGTGTCTTTGAGTGACGGCCTGTGTCTGCGAATCCATGCTATCGAGCGTATCGTCCAAATAGGTGTCAACACTGGCAGCGATGGCCACTAACTCACTATCACTGCCGTCTAAATCGATGTCACAGTCATCCGAGTCATCACTGATTACACGTTTCGCTGGTTTCGCAGATGTCTTCTTCAGTGATGCCTTCAGTGATGTCTTCAGTGATGCCTTCAGTGGTGTCTTCAGTGATGTCTTCAGTGGTGTCTTCAGTGGTGTCGCCGTTCGTCTCCTCTTGTGAACTGACGACTCGTTTTTGCCAACTTTTCGTCTTTTGTTTCGTTTTGTCATTATTTCTCTTATTTATTATGATTAACACAAAACTCAATACAAAAAGTGAATTAAATTTGAATAAATTAAACACAAAATCCAAGACTTAATGCTTTGTCACAAACCATACAAACAGTTAATTGTCTGCAAAACTGCTTTTGTTTACGAAATGCAAGTCATCGGCGGTTAGCATTGCGTCCCATTCACATATAGCGTACGTATTTATGCAACGCTGGAGGTAATGGCAACTGAGACCGTAATCGTTGAGAAGTTTGTACGAGAAATGCACTGAAAATAAGGGGATTTTAAGTGACAGTTATTATTGAATGTGATTTGTGTATCGCTATATTTATTGCTTTATTATTGCAAATATGTTTATTTATGCCATACATTTTCAGTGAAATATTTTGTAGCCTTATTAGTCCATAAACTATATACACGCTTCATGTGTTATTTCTATAATATATTATCAAATACTGTACTCAATAGACACCTGACGTCATGATAAGTATGAAAAACTTTTTTATATGATTGAAAACTTTTATACTGATACAGTATCTAGGCATAAAAACTTTTTTTTAAAGTACCTGGATATTAAAATTAAGTAAAAAATTAATATGCAATTCATTGATACACCAAACATTACACGGATCTGAAAACTGATTAAAAATAAATATAAAAACTTTTATTACATAAATATAAATATTTTATAATAAAAATAAATTCTTCGATAGATTTCTATAGTATTGAAAATCAATGAAAATTCTTGGTTTCAATGGGGTTTCATTGAATTACTTATACACTCCTGTAATTACCTGTAGTTTTAGTGTAAACGTGACAATAAGTTAGTTTAAGTGATGAATTGAATGACTTCTTAATGGTTAAGCCATTTGGAGACACATTTAATGAATGATTAGTGAGAATGTACTGCAGATAGCAATCAGTAATTTGGGTCAACCCTAACAACTAAACACTTAAACCACTTTAAACTGGTCCCTACCATGGAGTCAATAAAATTGTATGACTTATGAGTTGTTGTCTTCTCTATAATCCTTTAAATGGATTTGTGAGACAAGAATTGGTGTAAAAGAAGCCAATTATCAGGTTATGTGTCGTCTATTGAGATATGAATTATATTTATAGAAAAGAGTCAATCGCTTGAAGAATAGTTGTATAGACTTTCCATTGAAGTCATAAATAGTGCCAAAAATACACTCAATACACACTAAATACTTATAATCTTAATCTACATGTCTAGTCTATTTAGCATGGCCAGTTAGTCAGTGCTTAAAACTGTATGAAACGCTAAATACATATTGTGTGTAACGTACGGAATATTTGTTGATTACATATATTGTTAAGAGTTTTGGTTATACAGTAAATGAGGGAAGAGTTGATAAGTTGTATACGAAAAAGTTGAGCCAATTTTGGGGTTTTGTTGTTTCAGATGTTTGTGCGAAACTCATGGCACGAAAACCTAATGAGTCTTTTAACATAAGACCTCAAATAAATCAAGTTTTCTGATCAGTGGAGTCAGTCTTAAGCACTGGGACTAAAGCTAATGGTGAGTCCATTAACAAATGAACGCCTGGAACCGCTCCATACAAACACACAGCCCTCCAATCACTACCATCTCTACCATCTCTACCATCTCTGATACTTATAATACATGTGTTGTTTCTATTGTCAAACAATATGTTACAAACATTTAATTAAGTAAATTCTGTTCACTCTTTCCCAATAGGATATGATTACGAGAATAGTGTTCAGAACTCTATGTATAATATATTATTCATACATTCAATCAGTTGTCTGTCTGTCATCACAGAGTTATTGAACTTAATCTCGCAATTAGTCCGTGGAGTAGATGTTAGGCTCACATGTAATTGAGTTATGATATACTGATAAATATGTTATAAATATATTGAAAATCTCATCAAAATTTCTAAAAGCCGTCAAAATAGACATTAAATTATTCGTTGGCTTCAGTCTATTGTCTTGACTCGGAAAATATGAATTTCAAAAGTTATGATCAAAAGAATATTCAAATGAATGAATGAAACGGATTTAGAGGTCATTTCTAGGTTTGAATAGTTTTTCATTTCATATAATTGTGTGATTCATATGAACGCTATTTCGAAATAAATTATAATATGATTGTGTTATTGATTGAAAAGCAAAAGCAAACGCGATTTTGAATTGAATAAAATTTTATAATAAATAATAATAGGTTTGCAGTGATATTAATGGTCTGAAATGGTTCTTAAGATATGGTTATCCAAGACATGAATAAATGTATTGATAATTATATGGCGTTTGGATGCGGAGTCGGCCTTAATGTTGAGAAATTAATTTGCATTTTATCTCAATCTTTTCAGTCATGAAAACTAAGAATTAATGGGAAATCTTGCAGAATATAAGTGAATAAAATGAATGAAGTATCCAAAGGAATACAGTATAAGCATATTGTTAAGAATTGTATTCAGAATTTCTTGAATGCTTAGTTATTTAGTTTAATGCTTTTATTTATACAGTTTCCTCAATTATTTAATTGTCTTATTAAACAATAATTAAACTAACAGTCAATAGTTACATAAGAATTAACAGGGTATTGCTTACATACAATTCTAAGTTGATGAAATAAATTACACATTTCCAGGTAATAAGGATTAACGTTACAGCATTTTCATTGAAAAATTTTATATGACTAGAAAGATAACATAGTACTACAAACAACTACAGTATTATAATATAAGTAAATAATAATATTGATATTACCGTAAACTTCTAATTCGAGTCTAAACTCATAGCAAACAATTGCAGTGAAAACGAGTCGCTTATTATCAGTTTAAACCTAATTCAAGATAAACTGTTTGTCTCTTTAGACTTTTAGACAAGAATTTCAATTAAAATATTTGACAAAAGCATTCAATTTATTTTCAAAACGAATTATTAGATTCAATAAATTAATAAAATAAGAAAATGTCATTAATTTTTGCTGAATTGAGTTAAAATTCTTGTGAAACAAAAACGAATACTAGAAATACTTTGTAAAACATTTTTGGCCATATATTACAAGTTAATGACTATATATCGCTAATCCCTATTATATGACATCTCGTTTGGGGTGTAAAACATTTTAAGCTATTTGTGCAATTGCTAACTGTGCTCTCTCTCTCTCTCTCTCTCTCTCTCTCTCTCTCTCTCTCTCTCTCTCTCTCTCTGTTTCTACTCTCAAATTAAAGGCAATAATATTCGTATGTATTGTTGACGTAAATGTAATATTACTTTGCGTTTCAAATGAGTTATTGGGGGCCCAAACAGAGACAGAGTACTAAATAAATGGCTCACAAATGGTTATATGAGTTGGACTCTAAATAGTAGGCTCACAACAATTGGCACATAAATATAATTATATTTAAAAAATATAAATTACTTTAATGTAGACATCAAAAGACTAAATACATTCACAAAATAACACAACAAACTTTTGTATTGTTTTGTGCGATATGTATAAGCGGTTGAATGTGTTTTAATGTGTGTTGTGTTTATGATATTTATATTTTGATGCATACACTGTATTTATAAATGATTATACAATTCCTTTCGATCATTATTCTCGTTATTTATGACACATTATCTGCTCTCTATTCATATGAATGTGTGTTTTCCTCATTCACTCTCTCCCTCCCTCTGCCCCAACATATTGTGCACACCGTTTGTAATCACACTTTTATAGCACAGGAATATACTGTACATACACTTTCTTTGGCTTATATTTTATGCATACAATAGATTAGATTTCTTTCATTTATGTCTCACTATATAATGGCATATCTGAGTCCAAATTGTTATTTTGCTTCCCATCCTGCGATCAGACAATAGCACTATTTTCAGCTACTAATTGAATGAAATATACATAAAAAGCACAAATACTTTATATATAACACACATACACACGGAGGGCAAGAATATCTCTCATACCTGAGCTCTGGTTGTTGAGGCTGTTATCTGTTATATATATTTTTATGATAGTATTTATAATTCATTATTTGTGTGTTATTTTTCGATGCAAACGAAACTGTTGGCCATTAAATCCATGAGAGTTGCACTGAAATTGAAATCAATTCCCATGCACTCCAATGGGTGCTATATTTTATTTTTTATTATTTGCTTTCGTACAGCACTGGCAGTGCTTTTGTATGAAGAGTTAGAGACATACAGGGGTTTTATTAAGGCTTTGAGATTTAATTTAATATAAAACTGGGATCGAGAGGAGAGAGAGAGAGAGAGACTGTGAGAGGACTGACGCATAAATAGCTGTTGTTGTGGCTGTAGTGTTAACAGTGCCCTAAGAGTGTGAAGGTTTGGGATGCGAATCAGTGGTGTCGGTGTCGGCCGAGTCGACGATATATTAGAGACAATGGCTGTATAGACCCGAATCAACACCAATGCCTAACCTCTTTGCCTCAATGTGTATGCATTTGTCAGTTTCTATTTGCGTTGGCCTAACCTCACTGTGCACTCACACCCATCGCACTCTACTCCCAGTGCTCTCTCCACACAATCTGTGACTCACACATGCATTCATTCATTGGAAAGCCTTATGTACTCCTAATTTGTTGTATCGCTATCTCTGGCATACAATGAGAGTTAAAATTTAAAAGCATTGGTTTTACAGCAGCCGATGAATGAATGGATGCTTTTTCTCTGTCTCTCTTTATGCGAGTCTTACATATACTATGATATCTGTGGGTCTCATCTCATCCCTGGCCTTATCTCTGGTGCTGTGCCTCTATTACAGAGTGAGCGCACGTTTGTGTCTCTAAATTCAAATGCGAAAACTGGTTATCGATTTGATCCCTTCTCTCACTCCTCCTTTGTATGGTATGGATGGACCTCTTCTCCATCCAACTTATATTTTCACCATTTTTTGACATTTTATTTATTTCTTCTTTATTTCCTCAGTTCTGCACAAAAAGTATGACTTTTCTTATATATTATATAATACCATATACACACTGTATATATCATAAGTCATTGTATTATAAACTTATAGTTATATTATTGAGTTGTGGCCGACGAACAAGACTTGACTGGAAAAGCCTTTTATTTTGTGTTGCATTTGTGTGCTCTGTATGTGAACTGAGAGCTTATGATATGTGTATTATTATTCAGTCTCTCTCTCTCTCTCTCTCCCGATTGTGTGGACTGTTAGCAAAAGCAGATCATTTTATGTTCAAAATTGGCTAAAGAATTGGTTTTCGATATTATAATTCAAACACTAGAAAATTGAAGCAAAAATATATTTGACAAAAAATATGCGAGAAATATTGAATTTTGTGTGAGAGAGAGAGAGAGATGACTGTTGAGAGCTATTGTTCAATATTTTCTTACAATCGATGTCTTCTCACTTAAGTCTGACGTCATTTTAAAAGACAAAAGTATACCTTAAAATAGCTTTGAGACAATTCCTGTGCCATTGCTTTGGAGAATAGTTTAGAATTTCTTGCATCCGATTCTTTGTGTATGTTTTATAACCCATTCTTTGATACCAACGACTATTGTATAAGAAAAACACTTATATTTGTATGAATTATTGTTTAGTAATACTTTGTATTTCATTATATTTAATATAAAGAAAATCAATATTTCTCTGTTTGGATGACAATTATTTTTCCCACTCACAATTCAATTGCAATCTATTATATAAATTGAAAACATGTGATAAAATCACATTTCTTGATATGTAATACAGTATTGTATTTCGTTGCCATTGCCATTGAAATAAAATTACAGTGCATTTCTCAATATAATTGCAATTAAGTATCCGTTTTATATTCAATAATATGCACGAATATATAAATGATAACATATTTAATAATTTTTTGTTTACCATATACTGTATATATATACCCTTTGAAGTGTAGATTAAGTTGTTTTGTGTGAGACTCCACTCCCGATATCACACACACATACAGACTACTCTCTTATCTTATGGCAATTTATTTGGTGATCAAAAAAGCAAATTATTTTTATGCGAAGATATTTAGTAGCGATAACTACAGGCACTGAATGCACAGGCATTTGATGAGCAAAAGAGATGTTGTGATTAACGCTTAAGAATGTGATGAACCCTTGAATACTAGTGCTATAACGCCCTCCACTACACACAACCACACACTTCATGGAGAAACACTTGAATAGTGAAAATGAGTTTCAAATTTATTGCTTAATCCGATCATAAAAATTCATAAATGAGTGCAATATTTTGAACGCAAATATGATTGAGTACACCTTCGCCTCCCTGTGCCCTCTCATTGAGAAAATGTATCGCAATTTGTATTACAATACGTATAATAATGTATAATAATTGCAGTGAATATGTTAGGGGTGAGGGGAAAGTGGTCTTTTGATATTTTCTAATTTGGAAATTCATTTCGTAAATTGAAGTATAAGTTATCACATTATATATAATGCTATTCATTAGATAATAAATAATTACAAAACACACTCTCCTTTTCGGTAACATTTATATTAAAAAATGAAATTCACTGTTGAATATAAGTGTTTAGTAGTAATAAATAAAACGTAAATTAATTTCGTTGTTATCGTTGGATATAATATATTTGAAGTCTCAACACAATATAGTAGTGCGAAATATAAAAACAAATTATTATCTTATCGTTATTTCTCTCTATTGACTACTTTCTACAAATATAGTAATAATAATAAGGAAAAAATAAAAATATCCCTTTATTTCACTCCTTTTTCTCTTTTTCCTCCAAATATTATGTAATATTTTTGTGTATTTCTTTGGGTTTTATATTTTGTTTTTCTGTATTTTCTTTATTTGATATAACAATCAGAAGATTTATCTGAAATTAGTTGACAGTTCGTGACAATAGTGTGAACCTAAAGAATTTCATATTAATATTTCAATATTATATTTTTGTGCTTTGCTTTAGTCTTACAGTCAAACTTCTCAAAGCTATTGAACATATCGTCGAAAAACATATTCTCAGAATCTGTTATCTGACAAATGGTTTGATGACTCTCTCTCTCTCTCTCTCAATCACTGAATTGTAAATAATAGAAATCACATAAAAAATAATAATATAACTTATTCGCCGAATAATTATACAATATATTAATAAGAATTAAATTAAAGGTAAAGAGAGAGACAAGTGACGAAAAGAGGTCTTGAAATTGAAAATGACTTCTTGTATTACAAACTCATTACACGAGAGAGAGAGAGAGAGAGAGAGAGAGACTGGGGGAGAGGAAATACAGTGAAACCCTATCATTTGTTCCGGTTGGCAATGAATCTGCAATTTAATAGCATATCTCTCATATGTGTGGAATGGTAGGCATCGACGGATAGGTATATTCCAGTGTATGATGTGGTTGTGTCAGGAAAGCACTGGTAGTACACAAAGTACTAGACGGGGTAATGAATCCCCAAGTTTTCAATGACATATCAGTACATATGCATATCATAAAAAAGGCATAATTATTTTTACATTCAAACACATTATACATTCACAAAGATACACATCCAGGACAATTATTAAGTATATTCTCTCTAAATTTTATTATGTATCACATAATTTGGTCGACAATGAAATTCTTGGAACTCTTTATATCTTATAAAAAAAATTGTTTGGAAATTAAATCTCGAAAAAGTTGATTTTTTGTTTTTCTACCACACAATCAACTGATAGAAAAAAATGTAGTATGCAAAGGGTTTGTATGAATCAAAAACCTCAGCATTATTTTGTAGTATTATTTCGTATTATTTAATAGTTTTGTGGTTCAATTCTCATAGACTACTGCCAGACATCAGTGCCTTTTTGTGCCCAAACTTTTCTCTCTCTCTCTCTCTCTCTCTCTCTCTCCCTTTCGCATACAATGAGAGCTTAAGTTTAAAAACTTTAAACTACTTTTTTTGCTCGTTTTTGTTACCATTCCTTTCGCACAGAAATCTTAATCAATCATTCGTTCAAATATTTTTATGCTCGCAAAATAAATAACAAAAAATATATATTATTTTTATTATTCTTACTGTACACTAAAGCTATTTGTAGTAATTTTTGTTGTTAGCTATTAGTCGGTGTCGGTGTCTCGAGTCGGCTGAGCCTAATGGTTGGCCCAAATCGGTAGTAATACACGGATTTAATTTCTGTGATGAGACACACAACACATCATTTCAGATGCAAATTTCAGATGTGTTTTGGCTTTTAAAAAGAGTTCACTACTAATACTACTTATCCCTCCCATCCCTCTCTCTATCCTTCATCGCTCCCATTCCTATCATTTACTTAATGATGTATTTTTCATAATTGATTTTTAGCAGTAGTTTTGTCTTTTTTGTTTTGTTTTATGTCTGTAGTGTTGGCTATATTTATATCAAAAGGATTTATTTAAAGTTCAATTCAATAAAAATTTTGTAACCAAAAAGAAATACAAATTCCTGATACGAGTCAACAAATCAATTAAAGAGTTGTAAACATAAATCAAACCGCGATTTTAAAATGAGCTCAAAATATACATTAAAAAATCTATTCTCACATAAAATTGTGATTTTTTGTGGTTATTCAGGATATAAAGGCATATAAGGCATCATTGATAGCAAGCAAATGGGTATGTATTCAGCGATACATAGTATACAGCAAAAGGCAAACGAGAAATAATTATTTAATCATTCAATCAAATCGCATGTCATTTGTCAGATGTTAGACAAATATTTATGGATTCACTCCTTATTATTATTTCACACATTTTTTATACTCAAAATTTCTGGAATTTCTTTGCATTCAATCAATCGAAGAGAAAAATATAAAAACACTTGAAAAATATCTCAACGATCACTGGATGCTAACCCGAGAGAGAGAGAGAGAGAGAGAGAGAGAGAGAGAGAGAGAGAGAGAGAGAGAGATTCAGATGGGAGGGTAAAATCACTACAAGAATCCTATTTTCTGGTTAACAAAATACAAACAAAAACAAATACTTATTCTGGAAAAACCATTTGTTAAACATTTTTGATTATGAAATTCAATATGAAATAAGAAATGAGAGGCAGAGTCGGGGAAACATAAGCATTCGCTGCAGTTGTATGAAACATATGTTCACATCTTATTTCCAACAAAAAATTGTTTTAACAAAAATACATAAGAATTATATTCTCATAAAGAAATACTTGTCTATTAAGAGAGAATGAGAGAGCGAATGGAGAGAGAGAGAGAGAGAGAGAGAGAGAGAACGTAAGAGAATAACTTATATATCGCTCTCACTATAAGTGGTTTTCATTGTTTGAAATATCATAACAAGAGTTATAGAAGAGTGGAGTTAAAGATATAGTGAACACAAAATTCAACAAAAGAAAAAACGAATGCATTTATAAGAGAGAAAAAATTAATTACATTTTGTTATAATATCTGATGGGAGAGTGTATGTGAGTAACCGACGAGAGAGAGAGAGAGAAAGAGAGAGAATAAGGCATTAATTCATTTCCAACACAAACACCACTGATATCTCAGATCTCATTTTGAAAAGAGTTATAATTAAATTGAAGTTTGATATTAAAAAAAATTCACTGCAATCGCAAACGTCTGTGTGATTCATGTGTGGAGTAGTGAACGGCAATTGTGTGGTTGTAGTGAGCGATCAAGTGTTGCATTCAATGTTTTGACAATAAATTTGTAAAATTAATAGCATCTAAACACTTGGAAAAATTCTTTGTGTAAATACATGGGAATAGAGCAGACAATCCTCTAATGATATATAGCGAGTGAACCGAAATGAAATCAACCAAAAACTTCTCTATAAACAAAACATTTACTTTTAGATATATATTAAATATACTCTTTTTATATAAATCTACTCGAAAGCCAATAAATTATTGGCAATAATATATATATATAATTATTTTCGAGAAAAATAACTTTTTAAAAGTCGTTTTGCTATTATACTTATAAATCAGTCAATTATATCGAAACAACAAATGAAAATAAAAACAATTCTGTGTTTTGTCTTCAAAACACGAATTTTATTCCAATCTATTGCTCGGGTTTTTGGGATTTTAAAGCTCTGAATAACATCATAAAAACAAAATTCAAAATATAATTCATATAAAAATGTTGGCGAGAGAGAGAGAGAGAGAGAGAGAGATTTCCGAATCAGTAGTTTCACAGAAACCCTTATAAGGATTGTATAGAAAACCACAAAACACTGAATATATGTGAGGATAATAATAGAAAAATTAGTTCATATACAGTACAGTGTATGGCAATAAAAAAAACTAAAAACAGCTCTACTTTCATGTGATCTGTCTTTTGATCTGTTATTTACTTCTTTGTCTCTGTGTATGTGAGTACAGGCGCTGGCATTGACCACCTGTGCGCTCAATAAAATACACTTTTTAGATATAAATTACTTTTTATATTTATATACTATTTTATATATTATTGTAAAATCACAGATGAATTTTCGCAATACATCATAAAAAGGCATAACTAAAAGTAATGGCATAAAAAATAAAAACAATCATTTATATCAATATATAATAAATACATTAGAAAATCGATATTTGAATTAAGGTTTGGTAGAGTAGTAGAGCACTCGTATGAAGTAATGCCCACACCATCAAAGAGTTGGAGGTAGATGTCTGTGAACGCAAACCAATGGTAGGTAATGATATTTCGACTCAGTTATTGTCAATTCATATATAGATATATAATATTCCTTATAAAGTGAATGTGTGAGAGAGTGAGAGAGAGAGAGAGAGAGAGAGAGAGAGAGAGAGAGAATGTTATAAATCAAAAGCTAGCTAAAGGGCTGAAATTGAATGACGAATATAAAGTTCCGTAAGTATTGTATCATATTTTTCATATCAGAGTAGCAAATAAATAAATATGAATTCGTATAATATTTTTGATGAGAGAGAGAGAGAGAGAGAGAGAGAGAGAGAAAGAGAGAGATTGTATGAATAAACTAGAGTAACGATGCTATGATTATAAGGCAAAGAGTATTTATTTACGTAGGTTGGAAAGGGGGAAGGCAACTGGATTGCGAGCACAGGTATGGCTATTAGCTATTTATTAATAAAGACATTCTCTATCTCTTTATACAAGTGTGAAGTCCAGCACCAAAATTGATGGCAACGCATACCGGGGCCCGGAATTGGGGATTGTTATGGCCTTTTAGGGAGTGATTATATACATTGTGAAGAAATAACAGCCCCT
>CAJPVJ010000934.1:0-19265 GCA_905397405.1 Oppiella nova
TCATAAAATTTATTACTATTTTTTGTTTTGTTTGAAAAATTGCTTTTTGAGAGAAAGTTTTTATAACATAAGTATTTTTAAACACATACACAATAAAAACCTTAATATAGTCTTTTGAATTATCTGGGAAAACATGTTAAAAATATATATCACTTTAAATTATGGTCCCTTTAAGGACAGTATATAAAAGTTTTTATACACTTTTCTGTCTTAAATAGATTTTGTTACCAAAATAATAATTAGCTTTTATATTAATCTCTATTTTATGGCCATTATTGTCGTAAAAATTCAATTTTATATTGTGTTATAAGGTTTTCGTAAATTTTTCAATAAAAAAGTATTATATAATATAAAATGTTTCAAATGTTATGTGTAATTCATGAGATTTAAAAGTATATTTAGCAGTAGTATTATCACTATTTTATTACTTAATATTTGGTTTAATACTCTAATAAATACTTATTTAGGTATTTAGTGTTAATAGAAATTATTTTAAATTATTAAATATTGCAAATATTGACCATTAAATGTGTCTAAAATTTATTTTTACACCCTTATACACATTTATATTTATATAAATACTCGTTAAACAAGTAATAAGTGATCGTAAAATTTAAAACACATTTGATTAAATATTGCAAATATTGACCATTAAATGTGTCTAAAATTTATTTTTACACCCTTATACACATTTATATTTATATAAATACTCGTTAAACAAGTAATAAGTGATCGTAAAATTTAAAACACATTTGTCACACAATTGAATTGAGTATTAATTATTTAATAATAGATTTTTAAATGTTTTTTTCGGATATTATATGTATGACTATATTCTCGTTGCCATTCACTCAGAACTAAATAAATTAGATATTTTCTATTATCAGTCACTTATAAACCTATAATTTTCTATAAATTACATAAAATATTTGACAAATCGTTTATAAATTATAATTTAAATTAAATTATAAAATATTATAGTCGCTTAAATGCACCAGTTGAGTTTTTGAAATTTATTTATTAGAATTGATACGGTAAATACTAAAAAGTTTTCATTTTTATTTACAAAATACATCAATAGATAGTGATTTTAATTAATAATTAATTTTTATTGAATTCACATTTAATACATTTTAAAATACAATTTGATAGTTGTATGAATTGATTATAAATTTTCCCTTTAATATTTTTTATCACATAATTAATAACATATATTTAACTTTATTTCCGAAATAAAAACTTTTAAATGTTTGGGTTTGAAAAATACTTTATTAATAATTTATAAATATTATTTTCCATTTAAAACTCTAATTACTTTTGAATTAATAATAGAGTATCTGATAAAAAGGCATTCATACGATAATCTTAATTGAAATCAATTGAAATAAAATTTGCGCAAATAGTTTACAAAATTAAATGCATTTATTAATCATAAATAGTAATAATTTTGGTAATATTTTAAATCGTAATAATTAATTTAGGAAATCATTTTATTTTATATCATTTTAATCTAACTTGTAAATCAATATCTGTTATGAATTATAATCAATTATATTAATAGAAACTGTTGATTACAAAATTAAAAAACATTACATTATCAGCGAAATATCGATAAAAAAAATTTTTACAATTCACAGCTATTTATAAGTTTTAAATTGAAAGCAAATTATTAGAGTTTATGGCGAACATATAGACAAAAAAAGTCAAATCAAAACCATTTTTTGTGAACCAGAAGTATGTATTTAAAGAGTAAAAAATAAGATAAAAATCAAAACTACATCTCTCTCTCTCTCTCTCTCTCTCTACGATTTAACACTACAGCGACGTATATATCCGACAATAATATTCAATGTGTTTTTTGCAGCAAATGTTTGCTACAATTTCCAATACAATCGACGCATAGATTTAATAGATTAGCTGTCAATCATATCTCAGATAACAAGTTCCGAAACTTTTCATTTGATCTCTTTTTTCGGATTTTAATTTTTTTTGGTAGAAAAACCTCTCCCATTACTACATACACCATAGTA
The DNA here is from genome assembly GCA_905397405.1 of Oppiella nova. Lineage (NCBI taxonomy): Eukaryota > Metazoa > Arthropoda > Arachnida > Sarcoptiformes > Oppiidae > Oppiella > Oppiella nova. Next base: position 2,031 of record CAJPVJ010000934.1, read on the forward strand.
TGGCTGGTGAATGATAGGAGTGTTACCATCAGAAATATAATATACTGTATATACAGTGTTATAAACTATACAGTGTATATACAAGTTATATATATATAATATACAAATCACATTCATATCTCGCTCTCCATTTCCTACATATCATTATTTTTGAATCAAATTATTTGAATAATTATCTTATATTTTATGTTTTTTGTCGATAAGAAATACCTCTTATTTGGCACCGATTTTAGCTACAAATATGCCTTATTATGTATACAAAAAACAATATATTTTAATGAATTGATACGCACCGGGATGTTATCGCAGGCCGTACGCTATAGCGAGCATATTATGCATCGATGGCACATGAGATCAGATTATTATTAATTTAATGATTATACCCAAAGTCTATATTAAGCGATAGTATCTCTCATTAGGGAATCGGTCAGCAATTAAGACAATTAACTACGAAAACAACTAAAAGTATTGTTTCCCTAAACGGAGAGGTCGGCGCTCATATAAATCAAGTCTCAAATATAATCGCAATTTGTTATTTTTGTTTAGCAATCAATTACCAGGGAGGAATTACAGATTGTAATTGCAAAAAATATGTTTCGTTTTGTTTTAATACACTCGTTGTCTGTGAGCTATATTTGTGGCGATAATTAATTGCATTTTAATTCACTAGTAATGAACTCGTATTGTGTGTGTATTATACTTGTATTTGTAATTATGATAACGATTCATATCTATCTAATTCATTGGATTCATTAAATTTGCATTAATTTTCATTACGAGTCAGCAAACTATGTCATGAAATATAATAATATATGTATTTAAATTAAGCACATTATAATTACAATGAAAATGTTTGTTTAATCGCTAATTTCTTATCATTTACTTTATTAGGTAGTATCAATGCGCTCACCATGGATAAAATAAAATACTCGTCGTTTAGTATACATTTGAAATGTTTATCAAACAAATACCGCATAATTCTGTTGGTTTTGCTGGTAATGGTGAGTAAACTTTTGATATATTATATATTTTACTCTAAAAATAGTCTAATATTATATATAAATAGTTTACATAATAATATTATGTAATACCATTGATAAGAGTAGTTACGAGTGATAATGGGGTAGGCATTGAATAATTAAATTTTGAAAAATAAAAATAATACACATCTTGAAGACAAATAGACTTCAGGTAACTTCGAAAACACTACATAACAAGTGTTGATAACTAGCAATAACTAGCGTATAGAGAGTGCTATACTTAATGAACTGTAAGACACTGTAAGAGGCTATTAGTGAGTACACGAAGTTTAATGCACTTTTCCCTGAGAGTTCATAGACAGACCCCGGTGCTCTCGCTACAACACTATATCGTGTAGATTCAATAGCACACAGACAGTAACAAGTAGAGAAAAAAAAGTTAAATAAATATCATTTGTGACAAATTTTTCGAGACAATTGAGTGTTTAAGTTAAGTAAATGACGCGAAACCTTAACAGGTATAGCCCACTGCTGTCAGCACATACCGGCCCCCATAAATAGATGGTATTATTAAAAAAAAAGTTTGAGTGAAAACACGACCCATAATGCGAAGTGAGTTTTCCGAGTGAACACTATTTTCGTTGCAAAAAAAACTATTCATTCATTGATGAGATGCACATCGGATTCAGTTAAGTGCGTGCCTTAAGTATAGCTAAAATGCTTTGAGAGCCATAGCCTTTTGCCCAAACATTTCCATCTAATGCTTAACTGTTTCGCTAAACTGTGCGCTAAATAGACGTCGAATTAGTGTATAATTTTTGCTGAGAGAGAGAGAGAGAGAGAGAGAGAGAGAGAGAGAGACGTGTATAAAGTTTTTTTGAGGACCTTTTGCAAAGAAAATCAAATTAAATCACGCGATCCTATCGTATGGTATTATACAGTAAAAGGAGTGATGAAAACCAACAGACAATTGACTTGTTCTCTCTCTCTCTCTCTCTCTCTCTCTCTTACTCACTCACTCACTCACTTACCAAAAAATAGCATCACTTTTGCGGCCTTTTCTATCTATTGAATTGAGTAATACTTGAGTGTATTATAGCTATTATTGAGAGCAGACTCTGTGTGTTGAGCATAATTTGTTAACTTATTTCGTGGGACTTATAATTCATGTTTAACAGTGAATACACAGATTATACAGTATTTGTGTTCTTGAGCTAAGAATAAGTTATATTCATTTATACACTGACTTATAGACATGAGTTCATTGAATACACAGAACTTCTTAACAAATTTTCTTATTTAGTTGTATTTCAGTATCTTTTTTGTTGTTTCTTTACTTCCCAGACCTCTCTCTCTCTCTCTCTCTCTCTCTCTCAAAGCAATTGTTGTCGATTTCTATTTACACAAAAAATCACTTCATTTTTCACTATACAGTCCATTCCTAACGAACAATAAAATACTTACTTATAATACCTATCCATAAGTTATATAAACTTATACACCTCTCATAGAATATTTTATATACATATTATATTTTACTGTATATATCTAACTACAGTATACTTAAGTTATGTTACTATATGTTATGTTTTTATACCGTTTTTTAAGACCAATTGGAGTAGCTTTGTATATAAAAACTGATTTCCCGCACATACTGTATGATTAAAAAGCGTGATTGCATTCATGCAAACCCCTAAATCACAGACAAATCAAATAAATGTATTTTAAATTATTCCTAAAAAATACATTGAAATCGGTTTCTGTTGGGAAGACAGACAAAAAAAATTAAGTCATTATTAGCCGTCTCTCACTCCCCCTTGAAATCCTAGTTCCGATTGTCTCGCAAACCATAAATCCAATAACAAAACCATAACTTTATTGAAGACAATCTATTTTGTTACACATATCCTATTAGTCAATGAGTTTTATAACAAATCCCTACATATTTCCCATTCACTAGTCGACCGGTCATTATATGTCAAAATGAATAGATATTAAAATTTAAAGCTGACTTCACTTCACATGATTTATAATCACTTATCAATTGAACATTGAATTGAATTGCTTGTGAAGAGAGAGAGAGAGAGAGAGAGAGAGAGGCCAGGTAGCATAAGAAATTCCTACTATACATGATTTGATGGTAACCATAAATGAACAAAAGGCCCAAATTATCACATTATGGTGAGTGTGTTCTGGGTCAACTGATGCGCCAGTAAATTGACTGCAAATAATGATAACTAATGGGTTGGATAGTCAGTCAATCAGACTCTTTAGCCACAGAATGCCGGTTCCAATCTATACTACCATTTATATAACTCACACACACATACATGCAAACACCGGTAGAGTAGTTTTTTCGTATATGTCTCGCAAATCTACATTTATTTATATTATACAACGCTATATAAAAAGCGATTTAAATATGGGTTTGCATTTGGTTGGGCTCACAGACACACACCCGGAAAACTAGTAACAATTCGTGTGCTCAGGTAGGCTCGCAGGTAGTACACGAGTGTCTGTGCTATGGCAGTAGGCTGTGGTAGGGTTCGGGTGCCATCATAATCATAGTAATACAGCAGTGGAAGGGCACACATACCGGGGTCTGGGGATGGAAGTGCTCACCGCGCTCTGTCTCTCATGCGATACCACACAATCGTTGCACCGATATGTATACGCTGCCGGTGCTCAGCGTAATACACGCTAACTTATAAGAAAGGAAAGGGTTAGATGTCTGTAATAGTAAAAAAAAGTACCGGGAACTTAAATGTCATACATGCACAAAACTCATGTATTTACTCTACTGGTATGCGAGCATTTTGCATCCATTCCCAGTGTGAGTGAGCACTGGTATCTCGTAATTACCAAATCGTAATGTGTTTTCAATTTACTTATGATTCGCTTTTAATTGTAATTTATTTTTGTTTCGCAAAACAATTATTTACTTTTTTCTCAATGCATTCTCAATACAATTGTCGTTTTAATTATTCATTTGAACTTTTAAGACACAGAGTATTATTATTATAACAATTATTAATTCATTAGACATTTTTTCGTTGAGAATATGCAAACTTCTAAATGAATTTACACTAAGTCTCTCTCTCTCTCTCTCTCTCTCTCTCTCTGGGAGTCGATTCCGAGACCATAACTATTAGTCCTCCGAAACTATGTGTGCGTTTGGAAGCGAATTAGATTTAAAAAGTAAAACAATAAAATCAACTCAAAAACACATTTACTTTGAGCTGAAGTGTAAAACTTAGCACTAATATAATGAACACATTTCCAGCCGTTTTTATTTTCGGTGCAATTATTTATCCATTGGATAGACTCGTGTTAACGATTAAATTGCCTATTAAACTAAAGGCTCGTATCATGCTTTTCCCATACCCCCAAAAAAGCGACAGTTCCTACTATGATCTATTATTTAGCCGCAATACACTAAAAACACTGGTGATTATATATAATACCTGTCTTAATTACGATAGAATCGCAAAATGTTTTTATTACAAAAAAATTATTTTGAAAATATTTTAATTACTGTAATAATTCATCTGTACTTCAAAGTCGAAACTAAGAATTTAATTACATTTAAAATTAAAAGTAATAAAATGAGTAAAAAGTGATTTTATTTAATTTCTAATCATTTAATTAATTACAAAATGCAATAAATACTTTTAAAATGTATACTAATAGTTATATAAAATGTCTGTATATCAAATGGATAAAATAGTATTTACTATATAATAAATAATAAATATATTTAGTTTAATTTTACATTAAATATTATGTTGATAAATATTACACATATTTTCATTGAAAATTAAATTAACATTTAAAGTTATATTTTCTAATAATTCACAGGTTTTTCATTTACAAAGTGTCGGTGCAGTGAACTATTGGCGGAGATTAGGTATGAATGGAAATCATGAGTTGGTTTTTGTTTGCTCACAAATTGAGATTTATATTATACTATGTTATTTTGGTAGCAAAAGTACTGGTGATTTAGTGCTGACAAATAAAAATAAATTGATATTAAAAATATAAATCTCATTAAAAGCGAACACATTATACATGACATCAATTATTGTCAATCAATAGATAGCGGAATAAAAGTTTAAATAATTTTAGGAAAGTTTTTATGGCTCACGTCTTATGCATTGAGTTTTATATTGATTGCAAATACAGTATAAAGTCATTCATTAGTTAATTATAGTTCCAGAATATATTGCATACAAACAACAAAAAAGTTTGAAATTTATATTATTTATAATTTTGTTATTTTGAGAATTAAAATAATTATCCAATTATTAATAGAATAAGAGAATAAAAGTAAATAAAATGAGAAAAAGTTGTAATCAATTGAATTGAATGAAGGAATTGTCCGAAAGTATTGACGGATTGACTGATTGTTTGCATTTTAGGTCCGATTCCGTCGGATCTGAAGGTTAACTCTGAGTGCAAGTCATCCCTTCAGTGCTTACTATTCATCCCTAACTCCCACTGCGATTGGGATGAGAGGGTGTGTCGGTGTCAGCCCTATTACATCCTCTACAATGACACCACTTGTCTGCCGGGTATGTCATACGCCATGTGACCCACCACTGGATCCGATGGTCAGTGATGTCTGAAGTAATGTGTGTTTTGTATGATTACAGCGTCTCTGTTGGGCTTCGGCTGTAGTGTTGACTCTCAATGTACTCTCAAAGTGCCAAACAGTCAGTGTTTGGATGGCATCTGTCAATGCAAACCAGACTTCATACCATTGCGGAGAGACAAGTGTCTGCCCCGTAAGTCATCGTCAGATCCATGATATGATCAGATGATCAGATGATCAGGGTAAGAGACTGTCATTTAATTTGATTACTTTCTCTGAAAACAGCGGCAAAAGTGGACGACTACTGTCTGAATGACCAACAATGCCGACTTTCCGATAGATACACTCTTTGCAAGTATATTATTCCCAGAATTTACGGCAAATGCAAGTGTCCTCTGAGTCACACCACTAAAGACAACAAATGTCTTCCGAGTAATTATCACATCATTTGTCACAATCACTGCAATCACTAACCAAATGATTATTTTGTGGTCAGATCTCGAGAATCAGTGCTTTCAGGACATCGACTGCCAATTGGCTACAAATGACTCGGTTTGCAGACAAAGAGCCAACTCTTTGGCATCAGATAAGGACAGAGAGAAGGAGTCGTCGGTCTGTATGTGTAGAGAAGGCTTTGAGATGACGGACGATAAGCTTCATTGCAAACCATTGCCAACGACTACCAGTGCTTCAGGTATGCAGTGATAAGAGAGAAGTGTTGGAAGTGTTAGAAGAGTTGAAATGATATCTCATGTGATGTCATGTGATATGAGATATGAGTATAAAATACAACGAAAACTGTCAATTCAATTGAATCCAATGAATAGCCGCTCCGATAAATAGCATCGATTCGGACGACTCGGATGCGGATGAGAGTGCCTTCACTATAGAACCGGTATCTCTGGGAAAGGGATGTAAGAATTCACTCGAGTGTCAGATCAGAGATCCCTTCTCTGCCTGTATTGGAGGCATATGTGAGTGCATTGCGAAGACCCCGTCCTGTAGTGCTGCCAACAGAGGTAACGGTGCTCTCGATTGCCATTCCTTACACTAATAATAACTGTATATTGTTTGGTGGAAAGGCTGTCACAACGATACCTACCAGTGCCGAAACGGACAGTGCATTTCGTGGTATTTTGTTTGCGATAAACACAACAACTGTGACGACGGCTCTGACGAAGACGGATGTCTTAAACATAGTATGTCTTCACTTATGTCTGATGTCTGACACCAACACCACTGCTATTAGACTATTAGACACTAATCACTAGAAATCCAATCACTTTGTAGTCAACGATAATCTCTAATCAATAAAACAAATCCAATTTAACAGACATTTCCTCATTCGCTGCAAATGAATGCAAAATTGAATAACACTTTGTTTGCCGACAGACTGTCCGAAGGAAGCGTTTCAATGCGATGACGGCACCTGTCTGTCCAGGGGATCGGTATGTAATGGCAAATGGGAGTGTCCGGACGGCTCCGACGAGGCCCGGTGCTATAAAGGTCAGCGCTTTCACAAAAACACTTAACTTTCCAGTTAATAATTAACACCATTTAATACACGATAGGCATTCCTTGTGATGACAAAGCTTTCCGGTGCAAAAACGGACAGTGTTTACCGCAATACGCCTTTTGTAACGCCGTTTCCGACTGTATTGATGGCAGCGATGAAAACGAGACCATTTGCGAGAAATGTATGCAAAACCCAAAATATGCCACAAGTTTTTGAAATTAATTTTTTTGTTGAATAACTTTTCCAAACAAATATCAATTGCAGCCGAAGTCTGTCCGAAAGGTATGTTTCAGTGCGAGAACAAGAGGTGCAGATCTTCGGTGGTCCTCTGCAGTGGTGTCGACGGTTGCGGCGATGATAGCGATGAGAATAAGTGCGAAGTTTGCTGTAAGTGAATGTTAATTGCTATGTATATCCTGAATATAATTAATATAATACTATACCCCTGTGGTATAAGTAACACTACTGTGCTTGACTATAGGGGTGCAGGTATTATAATAGTTATTCAGATAGAGAGAGAATATTCTGGGGATTTCCCTATTAATCCTGTTTAAGCGTTTTACTAGTCTCTCTCTCTCTCTCTCTCTCTCTCACTCACTCACTCACTCAAATACAATACAATAAAGGTATACACAGATAGTCTCAACCGATAATTACAATAACACTTAAGACTTTTGAAGATTTTGTTTTCTCTCTCACTCACTCACTCACTCACTCACTCACTCTTAATAAATGTTAATAAACTTTAAATAATTTTCTTGTTGTTTGTGATGAACACACATTAATTTTGTGACATTTATTACACAGACTGTGAGAAACCGAAGCGAAGAAACTTCAAAAGATTTAAATTTTTAGAGCGAGAAAAGGACTGAAAAAAGGAGATTAAACGGAGAAATTAATAATGTTTTTAATATAATAAGAATAATAAAATAAGCAAGTTATTTTTCCAATTTAAGTAATTATTTAAATTAATGTTAAGTAAAGACAACAACACATAAACAATGACAACAAACAACAGCAAAGTTTTAGAGAAAAATGAAAACTAATTTTAAATGTATTTAGTGTCGGAAGAAGTATTGAGTGGAAACACAGAAGTGTTTTGTGTTTTGTTTGTTTGATTATTCAGTAGTTTTTTCCGACACTAAAACACATCATAAATTGTTTTTCACTATTTTTGCTGTTCATATAGAAGTGAATCGAGAGAAAACAAAATCTTCAAAAGTCTTAAGTGTTATTGTAATTATCGGTTGAGACTATCTGTGTATACCTTTATTGTATTGTATGTGGAAAACCATTTTTAATACCCCTTTAATATGACACCTCCTCCTAAGTGTACGCCAACAAGTATTTCGGGAATTCAATTGAGATTTTGATACGAAAACAAAAAATTTCAAAAAACAAATAAAACGAAAGCATTATATAATTATTTTTTATACTCATTTCACACGATTACGAAAAACCCTAATGTTTTTGTTCACATTTTTTTTGTACTCTTTTTATGAATGAAACACACATTTGTCTCTCAAAAGTGTTTTTTGAAAACATTTTTGTTATTATTTTTAATTGTATTATAACTATAAAAACAATGTCTAAATTATTCACACAATCTATTCATTTAATTATTAATTAAGAAATAAAGAATTAATTTATGGAAACAAAAAACTTTTTTTTGGTTATTATTATCGTTAATAATCTTAATAAACAAGAATGTCTGTACTCCCGGTGTCTAATATACAACTTTTAGCCAACATTCTTCTGTTTCTTAAGGCCTGGCAGTGGCATTGGTTTCATAATTTGAGCACCGGGAGGACCTTTACTCTTATCATTGCCACCACCACTAGCCTCTGGTTGCATAGGCTGGGCATCAGGTGTCGGGGCATCGGATGCCGGGGAATCTGGTGCCGGGGAGTCAGGTGCCGAACCCTTAGGCGCCGCCAACTCATTGGGAATACAGCAAAACTCCCGGTGCGGGCACTCATTAGCCGAGCCCCGGTAGACAGAGTTAGGGGACAGGCATTTGGTGTTGCAGTTGCCGTGACCTAAACCGCATTTATGGTCGCCGGGTGTCTCGTCGGCCACTGTGTCCACGTCCTTGATAGGTATGACCACTTTGGAGGGCACACAACAGGCCCGGGTCTCTTGGCACGTGTAGTCAATCTTTTTGGAGTCATTATCGCCGCAATTGAAGTCACAAAATCCCAGTCCATTCCAGCATTTCTCGCCGTATGTTTGTGTGGGAAACTCTATACTCCGAGAGCACAGGTAGTTTCGTTGTGAAACAGGTGAGTGCCAATAGGAACGGTAGGAAATATATAAATGGGGAAATATAAACAATTTTAATTAATTTAATTAATAGGTTTCCAGTTTTTATTTACTATTTTAGCGAATAATGGCTTATCTATGAGACACACAATTAAATGGGTAGTAGTTTTGATAGCGTTTGTGGTATTTTTAAAAAGTAAAAAATAATAGTAAATATATATATATTTATGTATCAACTCTTACCAGAAACTAATGAAATAACAATAAGTAAAACAAAATTTAAGGTTTGATTTATTAGCATTTTTTATATTAGTTGGTGTCTGTGAAAAAACCGACTGTTATTTTAGTTTAATAGTGTGTATATATAAGGGGATGGGGTATTGCTATAGGCGTTCCCCAACATTCTGGGGTATATTATACACACGCTGGCAGTGGAAATGGATTCTTGTGTTTATAATGATATTATAGTTATTTTTTCAGGAAATGAACTGCACTTTTCTTAAATAATCTATATATTATAAATATATAATAAATATATATATCAAGGAGAGATATAAACACCAAAAGTGTACCTCTTTTTGATGCCTTTTAAAAGTAAATTTAAAATCAATTAACTTTTAGTTTTGTGTTTTAAAGAATATCTTATTATAGTTAGTAATTGTGTAAATAATTTCTGAAATATAACTCATAATATTAAATGTTTTATTATTTTTCATAGATAGTATTGTTAATTATTAAAAGGTTAGGGATAAAGTAGCTATTAAAATATTAGCCAAAGTTTAGTCTCAAATTACAATCAATTTTAATGAGTAGCGAAATTAACGGAAAATATTTCACGTTTTGTGTTCATAAACACATAATACGAAAATTATATGAAATATTAGTTTTTTGTGTTCATAAGAAGAAAATACTTTTATTTGAATTTCATGAATAGGCTGTCGATTGCGAGATAACCCAAAGCTTATTAAACCAGACATTGGGTACCAATTTATTTTGAAAACTCAATTAACAATAACCCCCAAAAACTTTTATTTATTATATTTTATATTTATATCGAAAGCAATAGATTATATATATATATATATTTCGCGCATTTTACGTTACACACAAAAATTATATAACTTTTTTTGGGCAAAAATATTTTTGTGTTCAAGTCGTGAACAAAACTCACAAAATTTCAATCAAAACACTTAATTGCAAACATCAATCAAATAGTCTCACAATTTCCACACACTTTGAGGTTTTAATGTTTTATTATTTTTGTTTCATTTCTACTCCAAACGCATAGTTTTAAGCGAAAAAACATTGTATTTGTTTTATGTATTTAAATATAAGTTAGTACTTATATACTAACCTCGCTGTCACCGCCAGCCTCCATACTACCGGTGCTCCCGATGGGAAAGCCATCAATAGTATGTGTGTATTTTTTGGTGGGTATGAAACAAAATAATTTATTGACAACTCTATTGATTGCTTTGTGCAAACTTGAAATACAATTTATTATACGGCGATAAACTAAACACCAATTAAGTTATCAAAACTTATGCACACATATCAGTGTTTGTTATAAATTGAAATTTGTTTTCATATATGAATTTTTAAAGTAAATTTTAATTTTACAAAACAAAATCCAATCAACTCTTTAATACACATTTAAATATTGATTACATGTGACAAATGAGCTTTAAATCAATGATATAAATCTGACTGTGAATTATGAGTGAAATGTTTGCGTAAAAGTTAATCACCTTATCAGATCGACTGGCTACTAAAAAATTGACTTATAATTTAAAATATTTTTTTAAAAAAGTATAAATCAAATGGTAACTGAATCTAATAAAAATTGAATTCCAACATTGATTTTAAATGTATTATATTTGAGATGTTTATGCGATATCTTTAGTAATGACATACAAGTAATACAAGGAATTTAATAAGTTTTTTAAGAAAAAATTATTATGAGATATAAATCATTGAGTGTTTCACTCGACAGATACTTATATGAAAGGCTTGAGTGACTAAAAACAACTTAATTCAGTATTAGAGTTAAGTTTTATATTAAATTTAATACATATTAAGCGTTCGACAGTAATCCCTATTCATAATTATTGGCTTAGGGTTCGGGGTACTACCGCTAAAAAGCACCGGTAGGGAAAGGTATGCCAAAGCGAGAGAGTGACAGACAGTTTTAACGATTAATATATTTATAACAGCATATTATTAATGTAATTATAAATTGTGAGACAAATTAATTTCTCAAGTCTTGCCAAAAATGGTTTTTTCATATAATGTTTAAAAGAGTTTTTCCATTAAAAACTCTTATGAAATCTAATGTATAATTAAAAACTGATTTAATTTATCAAAAAACTATTATTGAGTTATACATGGCATCTGTCCGCTGAAATAAATGATTAATAATTTAAATGTTTTTTGTCTGTAATTAAGTGTCGATGACTTTGAAATGCATTTTCTTGTTGTTTGATTATTCATTAGTACCTGTATTTTGTTTGTGTAAATATAATTATGACTTCAAATTAGACATCATTTGTCATACCGTATCGCTAATAACTAATTAATAGCCGTTAGTCTGTGCTGTCAGTCCTCGCCTAAAAGGGCCGGTAATTAAAAATTCATTCAATATCCGACAGACTTTAAGCAAATATTTGGTTAATTTGAATAATAGTTAATTATTATTTTGACGTAAAAGGATTGACAACATAGACACTTGCGATCGAAAAAGCATTAATTGTTATTTTGACTAATTATTAGATAATTATTAATTTTTCTCAGATATTCTCGACACATGTATCGCATGAATGACTATTGAAATTGCATTCAAATTATTGTTAGTGTTTTCGCCGAGAATACCATATAATTGTCACTCGATTTGCAATTCAAACATTACTATTGAGGAGGAAAAGTGTAGCAAAAGGTGGATATAATAAGTTGTAAATAACGAGTAAAATATGCAATGAATAGGGAATTCGTCAGTCGTTTACTTCATGAACAGCTTATTACTCGTTGGCATTAATTTGCATTCAAATTAATTATGTTTTACCTTATGTTTAAAACTCATCTCTCTCTCTCTCTTAGCTCAAGAACACAAATACTGTATAATCTGTGTATTCTCGGCGAAAACACTAACAATAATTTGAATGCAATTTCAATAGTCATTCATGCGATACATGTGTCGAGAATATCTGAGAAAAATTAATAATAATTTATAATTACATTAATAATATGCTGTTATAAATATATTAATCGTTAAAACTGTCTGTCTCTCTCTCTCTCTCTCTCTCTCTAATTGTTATTTTCACTAAAGGATTGTTTGTGTAAACTTTTTTTCTTAGTTTTTCTCATATCATGTTTTACGAGTTTTCCGGCAAAAAATAAATGTGTTTTTTATACATATTTTCCAAATCGTCAGTCAAGAGGCATATAAATAATTTGTAACTCTTTTTTCACTGCTCACTGGCTATCAATTAATGTAATAAATAAGAAAGCAAAATATATAAATGAATATTAGTTCGTATAAACATTTATCAAGATAAAAACAAACTTCATTTTTGTTGCTGCTGCTATATTAGTATAATTATTATTACACTATAATATTTATTCAGGCAAATACCAAACCGACAATACAAGTGATGATATGATAGATATTATTCCCTAAATATACTTATCGTTTGCTATTAAATGAATATTAGTTATGAAAAGTATATTAATCACCAAAAAAACGGCATTTTTCGGGTCCCAAAGAGTTTATCTTAATTTAGATAAATATTAATATTATATAGCCAGGCAACATTGTCGCACAATTAATGGCTCGCATTTGACTAAAACATTAATCATATTAATGCTGAGAAAAATATTTATGCCTTTTTAATATCAAGCAATTTTTTGGGCCCAAAAAAATTATAATTAAAAAAATTTGTTGACTGAAAATAAACGGTGAAAAGGGTTTATAATTATTCCCTAATACTTTTTTTTGCTTATTATTATTTTGCTGTTTAAATACCACAGGAATTTGTGTTTGTTTTCTATGTGTACACATATCATCGCTAATATAATGACATACCAGTGCTTCCAAGACCTCCAGAAGCAACTTTGCTAATGTATGAAAATATAGTAATCCATGTCTTTTTCATACATACCAGACGATTTGTGTGTGAATATTAACGTCTAATAATAAGGACTAAAAAGTTTTTCAAACCAAATATCGCTTACAAATCATAGCCGTATTGTAACCGCGGGGCTAATAGTAATCAAATTTATATGATATAAGACTTGTATGTTTTAAAAGTTATTAATTTTAGCATTGCTTTCCAATTAGGTATACTCGAGATGTGAGATATAAATGTCAAATATATAAATATGAGAGAAATAAACGCTAATTAATTATTAGATGGGACAGGGATTCCAATGTATATAATTGTTACATAGGGCTTTGGTTGTGGTTTTTGGTTTTATTTTATTATTTCACAAAATAATTATCATTAAACTTGGTATTTAATTGTGAAGTCGTAACCAAAATCATAAAAATGTACACTTTTTACAATAATTTTAATGAAAGTTTTTAATTACAAACGGAATTATAGCCCATTCATTGAGTTTATGTATTTTTTGCACAAAAAACATTTGCTATTAACTTACAAAAAAATCTCATTATATCTAATGTTTAAGATTTAAGAGATTATAAATACTTTTATTAAGCAACAAAAAGTCTCAGGTAAATAAGTATATAAATTTTAAATCAACAGTAATGATACTAAATATAGTGGGACAAACACACATGTATCTCCCATAAGGAAATCTTACATAACATGATAATAGGCATAACGTGTAATAAACATAATGTTTGAGAATTTTTTTAGACAAAAAACACATTTCAAACAGCAGTTTAATACAATAGATATACAAAATACAGAGAAACTATTAAATTAAATTATTTTTCTAATTGTGGATAACATAGAGATATTCCTTATACACTAAATGATTTGTAATGTAATTATTTAAATAACGTTTAAAATGATAAATATCTCTATTATACTAACCGTTTCCTTATGGAGTGCTCATCGCTATAAAAGTGCACTAAATTTAAGACAAATTGAATACAATTATAGCCGATATTAAGCCTCAAATGAGCTGTCATTTCGGATATATATCTTATGGATATTATACCGTAAAAAGTATTTAAAATTTTTTAATTTTTATGTAATATTACCAACAATTTTGCCGAAAATGTTTGAAAATCACGAACCTACCTGTGCGCTCACAAACCTATTCCGAAAATTAGAGATAACCTCACCAGTTATTTTTTGAAATAAATATAATGTATATACTAAAAGTTTAACACAAAAATAGTATATTAACAATTTAATACCTGTATATAGTTTTGCCAAAGCAATCAGTGTTTTGTGTGTCACCTCTAATATGTTTTAATTAAAGCGTTTGTATGTATGAAAAAAACTTCTTATTTACGGTCAAAAGTCACGATTTTGTAGATATTTTTTGTATTTACTGGTCATAAATGAGGCGATTTTTTTCGCCGGTGAACACAAATTATCGTTTGATTTTCAACGCGGATAGGGATTCAGGTTTTGCCGCAAAAAAGGTATTTCTTAGGAAATCTATTAATACTGAACGGATTCCGTAATAAATAAATAAATTACCAAAAAATCATACTACATTATAAATATTTGATAAAATTTATAAATAAATATACTGTATTTTTTAATTTTTTTTGCAAATTGTTGTTTTGGTTTTGGCGTAATAAATATTTTTGAGAGAAATTAATAATAATTAGATTGAAGGCTAGTATAAGATTAAGCAATGTTATGATTTGTATCTCAGTTTTGTTGTTGTTAGTTATGATTTACAGCGAAATGTGTGTAGTTTTCCCTCATTTAAAGTTTATTTTAATTAAACAAAAATATGACAATTTTTTTCACTACCTTTTCGTTGAGAAAAAAATAAGTAATTTCTAAAAAAAATTCCCATAACAGTTATATTTGTTACCCATTTACTATACCTTACACTCCCAGTGTATTACCCGGTAGTGTTTACTACCTGGGTATGTATGCAATAAATTTCCACGTCATGAACATAACTTTCTAACGGAAAGGTACGGAACAATAGGTTTTCACAAACAAAACCATAGGTTGTAATTATTTTTTAATTACCAGTTAATGTGAGTTTAGGAAAAATTATGGGCAAAGGTTTAGTGTTTGCGAAATATTATAATAGGAGTAGTCTTTGAGATGAGACTTATTTTTCTACCCATTAATGAGATGTAAGTAGTTTTTACAGTGAATATTTTATTTTTGATTTTATAATTTAATTTTTCTTGTTTTTATTTATTTCGAAATTTAAATTTTATTAATACTATTAGTGAGAGTGAGTGAGAATGTATGAGAGAGAGAGAGAGAGAGAGGCCAAGAGAGAGCGAGAGAGAGAGACTAAAAATCATTATATTTTTATAATTTTTGAACTGAAAATTAAGAGAAATGATTGATGAATGAGAATTGAGAGAGAATTAAGAGAGAATAGGAGAGAGAGAGAGAGAGAGAGAGAGAGCACATCGGAAAAATAGCATACAAAGTGAAATGTATTACAAAAAACTTAAGAATTATTTAATGTATGACTTTATACAATTATAATGCAATAACAAAAAATAATAAAAAATAAATTTGAATATAAATAAAATAATAAATTTCGGTATTTAATAGATCTTAATATTATTTTTTTTAAAAATTATAATAATATATACTTTTTAATATTGAAACTTAAGTCGTTTAAAATTTCTTCGCACGGGTTTCTCACAGTCTGGTGGCGTGGGGGCCGGTAGTCGAGCACATACATCCAGTAGAGATATATTGAGAGCGAAAGGGATAGGGGTAGGGAAATGGTAGGGAAAGGGATGAACAGAAAAATCCGATTATAAAAACGGTTGCAATAATATTTTTTTTAAAAAACAAAACTCATTAATTATCGTATGATTAATGAGTTTTGGTTAATTAAATAACTTAGCTAGCGACAAAAAATACATTTAACACAAAATCAGCTATTTAAACAGTAACTATACGATAATAATAAATGATATATAACATTGATCGTGTGCAGGGTCGTTTTATATGACTACTTACAGCAAACTTCGCACTTATCCTCATCGCTACCATCGCCGCAGCCGTCGACTCCACTGCAGAGGACGGCCGTCGACCGGCACCTGTCGTTCTCGCACTGGAAGGTGCCTTTGGGACACGTTTTGGCTGCACATACCGATAGGGGAGAGGGGAGGGGAAAGGGTTGAAAAACATTTCTCTCAAAATCAATTACATTTGTTTCGCACACTTAGGTATTGTGTGTCAAAAAATAATTTGCTTAATACTACTAATAGTAAGTGTGTATTAAATATATATATAAAAAAATTATTGAAATATTTTTCGTACATTTTTCGCACAATTCCTCGTTCTCGTCGCTGCCGTCCAGACAGTCGGCGACGGCATTACAAAAGGCGTATTGAGGCAAACACTGACCACTTTTGCACCGGAATGCCTTGAAATCGCACGGAATTCCTATTGAAACAAAATAATAATAATAACATAATTGAGATAAAGGGTTGGAAATAAAATTTCATTTTAATAATGAGAACCGATTTGTTTTAATGAGAAATAAATTTCAAAATCTTATATGTTTTACAGAATTCATGTTTGTAATGTAGCTAGTATTTATTTTAGGTATACCTTTGTAGCACCGGGCCTCGTCGGAACCGTCCGGACACTCCCATTTGCCATTACATACCGATCCCCTGGACAGACAGGTGCCGTCATCGCATTGAAACGCTTCCTTCGGACAGTCTGTCGGCAAACAAAGTGTTATTCAATTTT
>CAJPVJ010000935.1:0-19265 GCA_905397405.1 Oppiella nova
AGAGAGAGAGAGAGAGAGAGAGAGAAAGAAACTCATCAACTAATTCTTATACATTCGAGAAATTCATTATAAAATTTTCAATTGAATACAGAATTTGTATAATATATCCGTTTCTCTCACGATTCGCATCCCATTCCCATTGACACACACTCTCACTGACGCACGCATTACACAAACTACTGGTGCGCTTAAGAAATTATATGAGAAACACACACAGGCTACCAGTGCCAGTGTAGTGGAAAGGGAATAGAAATTAATTTGCACACAGAATACTATTATATAATAATAATACTTTTAGTGGAAAATAACAAAAAAGAATTTTAATTAGACTTTATTTACTTTAAATCCCTTTCGAAAAATGTTTGTCAGAATATTCTGTATATATATTCTATGTATATATGTGTATATACTGTGTGTATATGTATAATACGATTCTCTATGCGATTCTGGGTTACGATTCCGTAATTTGCTTTGAATTCTGTACTCATAGTTAGGAATCAATTCTTTGAGTATAAGATTACGAATTCTTGTGTGCAATTCAGGGACTGATTATATATGTGTCCGAATTATACGGAAAGTACATTTAAACACTGCTTTTATATATATGTTATTGTACTGTAAGACATATGAAAGCAGTGTTTAAATGTACTTATCGTACAATTCTGTACACATTTATATAGTATATAGACATAGAAACTGCAGAATATTCTTATGCCATAAGAATTCATTACATTCTATATCTAATGAAATAACATTTGATTTTGTGTTTTACTTTCCAAATGAATTGCTTTTTGTGTTTTTAAATTGATTATAAAAACCGCTTTTGTTTTTTAGGTTTGTTTGAATAAAATTGTTACAAATTTTGTGTTTAATGTCTGTTTGTTNTAATGAAATAACATTTGATTTTGTGTTTTACTTTCCAAATGAATTGCTTTTTGTGTTTTTAAATTGATTATAAAAACCGCTTTTGTTTTTTAGGTTTGTTTGAATAAAATTGTTACAAATTTTGTGTTTAATGTCTGTTTGTTTTGGGGAATAATTATTTTTGCATATTTAAATAAATGTAAAGAATTTTGCGTTTTATACGCAAAAACCTCATAATTATTGTCAACACAGTGTATATGAAATGCAAATTATGTGTTCATAGTATCATTGTGTGAATAAATTGAGTGCATGCTATGTAAATATAATTAGTAACGGGTGTTCGGCGAATAACGCCGGATTTGAAATTGCGATTACTTAAAAACTACAAATGACATTTTAATCTAGTCAAAAGGAAAATAATCAGAAATATGTGGGGTTTTGTTATTCATATTTTTCAAACTTTTGAAGTTATAAGGAGGAAAGAAAAATTTTCTAAATTAAAAACTATTTAATATTTCTTAAATCTGATTAAAGGCCTGAATTCCTCTCAAAAAATTAACAAGAATAACATTCTTAATTTTTAAAATATCTCAAAAAATAACTGCTCTGGCACACGTTCAATTTGTACTATTTTCTATGTTTCAACTTTACAAATGATAAGAATATCGCAAAAAATCGAAAACTTTGACATGTGCCAGAGCAGTTATTTCTTGAGATATTTTAAAAATTAAAAATGTTATTCTTGGTAATTTTTTGAGAGGAATTCAGTCCTTTTATCAGATTTAAGGAATATTGAATAGTTTTTAATTTAGAAAATTTTTCTTTCCTCCTTATAACTTCAAAATTTTGAAAATTAAGAATAACACAACCGCATATATTTCTGAGTATTTTCCTTTTGACTAGATTAAAATGTCATTTGTAATTTTTAAGTAATCGCAATTTCAAATCCGGCGTTATTCGCCGAACACCCGTTATTTATATTATTAAACGTTCAACACAATAAAAAATATTTAATCAATATAAATAATTGTTTTTTAAATTTAATTAAATTACAACATAATAATTTCATTAGCATGTAACTAGCGCAAATATTTTTAAAAAGTTATAATATATAACATAAATATTATTATATCAAACAAATAATAATTTGCATAGGAAAAGGTCCAACACAGATTTTCAATTTAATTTATTATGTTATCATGGTATTGATATGGGCCAATAGTTTATGCTTTAAGACCATAGGGTCCCCTCCCATAAGGCTGGACCTAAGTTCTCGACAGTTGTAGTAATACTTACACAACACATACACTGACTGATGTGAGCACTTCCTCCTAGACTTACAGACTGTTTGGTTCACTTGGGTTCCCCTGAACTCCAAGTTTGGGCTAACCTTTATTTGTATTCTTATATTTTAACCATTTATTCAATAAATACAATGATGTGCCTAACCATCGGCTAAATTCATTTACTAACGACGTTCAGTCCATATCAGTATATAATACAGGAGTATTTATTACATTATAATGACCCAATAAACACAAATCTTATTAATACATATAAACTTATTATAATTAATATTATTATTAATTCACATATATAGATTATACACTGATAAATTACATACAAAGTGAAATGTAAGATTATCGCGACATATCTATTATATTTAACACTTGTATGCCAATTAATGCCAGTATCTATAAAATAAGATAACAATTAATATGATTGTGATCAGAAATAGGTTATAAAATAAAATTAAAAATTTTTAAAAACAGTGAGTATACGTATAATGTGAATTTAACATTCAATAAACATATTACAATTACACATTAAAATTATATTGGGGATAATCAATTATGTTTTGTATTTAAAAACATATCCCGGTTATTTTGTTTATGATGTAAATTCATACATACCTCATATCCACGGAATCTATTGATTAGGAATAGTTTCCAACAGTAAAAGCCGACACTTTTTGTGCCCAACCTTTCCGACAATGACATCAACTATAAGGGCAGTCAATAAAAAATATGTTTAATTACATTTAATTATCTAATATTATAATACCTTTATTTTCAATCCATACGGCAATCGTCTATTTCTCGCAAAATCTGAATTCAATAACTTATATGTGATTATTGATTGGTTATTAAGTTCGGTCGATATGTGTACTATAAACACCAAGGTTAATCCAAATTCAATGGCTATTAACATGATTAAAAATCTCACAAATAACATTATACTAGCATAAAATACGACAAAAATAAATATAGCCACCACAAATGCAATTAGTACCCAATAAATAGCCAAAAACTTAGACCAATAAATATTATTATATGTATTAATCTCCAGAAATAAAGCATTTATTCTGCTTATAATTACTGTATAATTGTGCTTGCCCATTCCTTTACAATTTTTGCTTGCTACGATATTACTTATTAATAAATTATATGTTTTAATTTTGGTAATTAAATAATGTACTATGAATACAAAATATGCTAGCTGCCACATTATGATCTGATTGATATAGTTTGAAGTTATCGTAAATAATATAGAGTGGGGTATGGCGTATAGTATAATATGAATGACAGGTACTTGTAGGGAGTATGTTATGTTTCGTGGCCATTCATGCTGTATGGACTATTATTAGTGGTTTTAGAGACAGTCAAATTATGTGAAAGCCAATTTTGATTAGTTAGCTATCTGCTCAACAAACAGCACTTATGGCTGTGATTACCCACTTATTAAACCCGAAAGCATCGCAAATACCTGTAAATCGCGGGGTTTTACGCCATTCTTATAGTTATACCAATTCAGTAGTTGATAGCATATTGGACCGACACCTAATATAAGCGACATTATAGATCCTTGAATCCTTAAGCCAATACAATAACTAATATCTCCAACCATTGAATAGAAATAGAGATCCCTTTCCGGAATTATTAGTAAAATAGTGTGTCTTATAATATACAAAAATAATATGAAACTAAACACAAGAATCGGATGATTAATATGAGGTCTGTTTCGGGCGTTCAATGGCTTATACAGCGATAGACCGATAGCGTAGAGATGGGTACCGGCGGTGGGAATGGCCAGTGATTCTGGTAGTACCTTGTTTACATCTACCTTACCCTCAGGTGTAACAGTTAATAGAGATCTTGATATTAACTGGTTCAGTTTTGGTATTCTGGTCATACTAATTTCCTCCATATTTGATAGAATTTAATACTTTTAATATTTTGTTTATAACCTAAAAATACGTATATAATCGTAATAAAATCTATACTTGGTAACTAATACAACTAATTGTTTGGCTAAATATTTAGTTCGTAAAACAATAGAGAATATTTAGATTTTAAATTATAAGTTACATAAATAAATGTAATTACCTTTATTATAATATAAGTTGTATTAACGTTTAGGCAGTTATTTTTTATAAATATGCATTTACAGTTCACCTATTGGTTATAATAAATATTTCAAAATCACTGGTCATGTGAAATAAATTGCTATATTTGATAAATATTGAGTACATAAATATAAATAGAAAATTTAGCAGTACAAATTATTCATTATGAATCATAAATAGCTGAGTTGCATAAGTATGATAATAAATATGATTTATTATCCTTGACAAACAAATATCAACTTAATGGTTCAGTATACATGCACTAATAATATATGCATATTGTGATATATAATTTATTGAAAATAGCTAAAAAAAAGTTATTTAAAGCACTTTATATTTTATATATTACTTTATACAACACAATAGAAAAAATATTTATTCAAAACAGTAATATAAGACCATATTTTGAATAAACAAATAATTGTTTTTAAAACTTTAATAAAAAATTTCATAAAATACATTAATAATTGCATAAATAGTGCTTAAATTGGCGCATTTGTAGCTAGCACAATTAATAAAATAATATTTAAAGTTTTACATTTCGATGAATAAAAATTATTTTATTTTTCCAGCATAAACATGATTTGAATTCTCTAAATACTACCATGAGCAATCAGATTTTTTATGCAAAATGTGACTTATAAACTAAATTATCAAAATAGTCTTATTCAAATAATAATATAATAGTACAGTAATTACTTTCTAGTGAATCATAAATATTAATTACCATTAAACGTAATATAAATATTTTGTATATAATGATATTATGATAATAATAAATGTAATAGCCAATTAGCTTATGTAATTAGAATAAAATATTTATAGAAAATACGACCTTGCATAATAAATAAAAATCTCATTAATATTTAGAGAGAAGAGAGAGAATTAATTTATTAAAAGAAAATATTTATAATAAAATTCAATATAAAGTTATATCATATATAAAAGTCTCGCCAAAACTCTTTACACTAGAATTTTAAAATTAAATCTATGTTAGGATTGAGCTAGAACAAAATAATTTTTTTTGCAACTATTGTTTTTAGGGACCATAATAACTATAAGACCCTTTTCCACCTAATGCAAAGGGAAAGGTATGGGGAACCGGATGTCGGGATCACAGAAACTATAATAGATTTTAAGGTTCTGATTTTTGGAAATGATGCTCAAGGTTAATACGAAAAAAGTTTTAAAAAAGTTTGTTTAATAGACAATAATAATTTTTAAACATACATAATTTTTTTTAAAAACCGTATAGAAAATGTTTTATCATGCAGTTTAATTAGTATAATTTACTTTAAAAATTAGTTTCATTTCTAGAGATTTTTATTAATTAGTAATTATTTATAATCCCTAAGTCTGAGTCTAACGTATTTTTATTTAACTGATTATTACTATTTCTAACAGTCTTTGACCAACAATGAAACCCGTGTTTTCAAGGACAACACTACAAATTTAATAAAATATATATTTTATTATTACAATAAATTACCAGTTTAATGACATTTTAATGATGTCAGTAACTTACTACTGAACTATGTGCCTAGTTCAGTTCAGCGCATACATATTCAAAAGTACCCGGAGTACTGTGATTAGTATGCGTTGAGTTCAGTTTTCCGGAATATGTTTTAATAATATTCTTATTAATATTAATATTCATAATATTTATAATATTTATAATATTTATAATATTTATAATATTTATAATATTTATAATATTTATAATATTCATAATATTTATTAATATTCATAAGAATATTCTTATTTATAGAAAATTATATGTTTTTATTGCATATCATTAATAATCGCAAATCATTAGTGATTTCTAAAGTAATAAATAATTACTAATGAACAATTGTGAATGTCTCTTTATCGATCGTAAACTGTAAATAAAACATTAAAATATATTGTGTGTATACAGTAGTAATTGTATTTGTTAAAGTTATACGTCCTACTCGTAATTATAAGCAATTTCTATAATACCTACATACATTTTCCGTAAATGTAAAACATCAAGTTTTTTATATTAACTTTTAATTATCTATTTGTCTAAATGTTATATCAATTATGAAACGCAATATAATTAAACTCAATCAGATCGCACCCGTATCAGTGGTTACACCAAATATTATCGTACAGGATAAACCTGTAAATAGTAACATGGTTAAATTAAACCGAGTAATACCCGAATCTCTGGTCATTCCCAGCGCCGGTACCCATCTCTACGCTATCGGTCTATCGCTGTATAAGCCATTGAACGCCCGAAACAGACCGAATATTAATGACCCGCTCGTCGGCCTATCATTTGTTTTATCGGTTTTCGTAATCAAACAGTCAGTACTGCTTATAATACCGGAAAGGGATCACGATTTCTACTCAATGATGGGAGATATAGCATATTTTTCCGGTGTGAGGGTCACATCATCGTATTTGGCAATAAGCCTGGGAATTATGGTCATGTGCTCACACCTACTCAATTGGTATAACTATAGGAAAGGCGTAAAACCACAGGATTTGCGGGTATTTGCGATGCTTTCGGGTCTAATAACACCCATTAGTGTCGGTATTCACGACAAACAACTCGTCTATCGATTGCTTAGATTTAACCGAAAATGCATTAAATTCACAGAAACCCTGGTGTTTATCATGATATTTATCTTATTTATCAGTATAACCGCACTCATGTCAGTTAATGTATCAATGTACCAGTTCATTTTCTACACCATACCTCACGCAATCTTATGGACTATTGCCACCTATCACACTAACCGGGTCATTATTTGGCAGGTAGCTTATTATACAATGATTACAAATTATTTGACCGAGAAAATTACATTGCTCAATGATTCAATAGAAAATATTGTACCAAATAAACATGGTGAAGTCAGAGTTAATTATTATGGACTTATGCAAAAATATAACAAGGTATTTCTGGAGATTAAAATAAATAACGATATTTATTGGTGCAAGTTCATGGTCATTTATTGGATATTTATTGCATTGGTGATTGACATTTACTCGTATGTAGCATTTTATAGTCTAACAAATGTTTACATCCAGGTGGCAACCATTACGATAGTTATTGAATTTTCAGCAAGCTTGCTATTTATAATTAATATATCGGCTAAACTGTATACACAAACTGTGATTACGTATTCATTATTTAATTCATATGTTACCAGGAGCACTCGTATGCCAATTAGCTTAAGACTAAAGGTATTATGTGTACAATATTTTAATTTATAATACAATTAAAAATTTGTGAACAGGAGCACTCGTATGCCAATTAGCTTAAGACTAAAGGTATCATTATTATGTGTACAATATTTTAATTTATAATACAATTAAAAATTTATGACTTTATTGACTGCCCATATAGTTGATGTCATTCATGGAAAGGTTGGGCACAAAAAGGGTTGGCTTTTACTGTTGGAAACTATTCCTAATCAATAGATTCCGTGGATATGAGGTGTGTATGAGTTTCAGTTGTTAATATTTTAATAACTATCTTGCTAAATATACTGCAATATATGGTATTAAAATTAAATTAAATTTATTTTGTTTTACAGATCATAGCGTTTGGTGCATTTCAATTTTTAAAAATGATTAACACAGGTATGCAATAAAGCAACATGGTTTCAATGTGCTCATTATAAAACTTATCATTGTTTGTACTGGTATATGAATATATAGTAAATAATTTACTCGCATAGTTAATGATTTTAAAAATTTTGTTTATTTATATTAATGCGATTTTAAAAATATATACAATAAACTTTTTAAAATACACATTTAGTAGTTTAAATAAATCGTATAAAAATATTTTTTATAAAGTGGATCGATAAATTTAACGAATATATATTATATTTTAATGTATAATAAATTATTTTTTAATGAAGTTAATTTTGACTTATTTAATATGATACACGGTATTTTAAATATTACTTATTTATTATTTTAAAATATTTATTGTCAAATAAATATATTTAATGACTAACAGAATATTCTTATTTTAAAAAATTATATATATTTGTTATTGTACAGTACAGTACATCATTAGTGATTTTGTAATATAAAAATCAATAGTGAATGTTTAATTATGAATCATTAACTTTATACAAAACAAATCTTAAACTGTATTACGCGCATGGTAATTACACTTGTATATTAACTTTTAATGCTAGTTTCAAGTAATTAACTTTATTATTTTCTGCTATTACTTTATTTATAAATATTTTAAGTGTAATATTTGTTGAGTTTATTATATTTAGCAGTGTTTTGAGACAATAGCCTATTATTTAAATAAATATTTGTGTCTAAAAGTAATTTCAATTATGAATCTAAACACTAGTAAACATCACGTTAAACACAATCAGATCGCACCCGTACCAGTGGTTGTTCCCATTACACAACAACAGAAAAAACCTGTAAATAGCAACATGGTTAAAATAAACCGAGTAATTCCCGAATCACTGGTCATTCCCAGCGCCGGTACCCATCTCTACGCTATCGGTCTATCGCTGTATAAGCCATTGAACGCCCGAAACAGACCTCATATTAATGACCCGCTCGTCGGCCTATCATTTGTTTTATCGGTTTTCGTAATCAAACAGTCAGTACTGCTTATAATGCCGAAAAGGGATCATGATTTTTACTTAATGATGGGCGATTTACCATACTTTACCGGTGTCAGGGTCACATGTTCCTATTTGGCAATAATCGTGGGCATTATGGTCTTGTGCTCACACCTACTAAATTGGTATAACTATAGAAATGGCGTAAAACCACAGGATTTGCGGGTATTTGCGATGCTTTCGGGTTTAATAACACCCATTAGTGTCGGTATTCACGACAAACAACTCGTCTATCGATTGCTTAGATTTAACCGAAAATGCATTAAATTCACAGAGAATGTGGTGTTTATCACGAAATTTATTATAGTTATCGGTTCAACGGCACTCATGTCGGCTAATGTATCAATGTCCCAGTTCATTTTCTACACCATTCCTCACGCAACCTTATGGACTATTGCCGCCGATTACACTAACCGGGTAATTATTTGGCAGGTTGTCTATTATACTATGATTACAAATTATTTGACCGAGAAAATTAAATCGCTTAATGATTTGATAGCATCTACTGTAGCAAGTAAACATGGTAAAACCAGAGTTAATTATTATGAACTTATGCTAAAATATAACAAGGTATTTCGGGAGATTAAAATAGCTAACGATATTTATTGGTCCAAGTTCATGGTCATTTATTGGATATGTATTGCATTAGTGATTGACATTTTATTGTATGTAGCATTTTTTGGTTTATCAATTGTTTACATCCAGGTGCTAGCCATTGCGATAGTTAGTGAACTTTCAGCAAGCTTGTTATTTATAATTAATATATCGGCTAAACTGTATACACAAACGGTGATTACGTATACATTATTTAATTCATATGTTACCAGGAGCACTCGTATGCCAATTAGCTTAAGACTAAAGGTATTATGTATACAATATTTTAATTTATAATATCACTGTACAATTTTCAATATCATCATGAAGTTCATATTCCCCTAAACTTAAATATTGTCGGATAGAAGATTGATTATGAGTATAGATAATAACATTAGAAAGTTGTACTTAAGTAGCATATATTGTATTATAATGAATCATGTATACAAATATTTTTCATAGTTATTTATTAATATTTGTAAACATAACACATTTGTTTTTTCTATTAAATATAATAATTGATTTAATTTTACTTTTATATTCAATTAACATTTAATATGGCATTTTTTAATACAGACAATTTATTTGAATATAGTGAATGTGATATAACTGAACGGAATATAATTAAAAAATTTGTCGATAATTTTTGTTTGTGCAAAAAATGTAATGTTTATAAAAATGATTTTAATTTTATTAAGAGATTAATTGACCATAGATTATGTATTAAGGATTTGGACAATAAATCAAAAGATTTAATTATATTTACATATTTTTCTACAGCATTGAGTGAAAATAATCAATGTTACTTTGTGTTTCGTAATAAGGAAATTTGTAAAAATGTCTTTTTGTTTTTATGTTCAATATGTCATCAAAAATACACTCATTTATTACAGTATTATAAAATTAATAATATAAGTGAAAGGGAAAGTAAAAACTTTAATAATAATAATAATGAAAAATATTCTTTTGATATGAAAAATAATTGTGTGAAATTTTTAGATAATTTTGCAAATAATTTTGGATATCCATTGCCTGGAAATATTGACAATTTTAATATTGAAACTACTCGGGTGACATTACCCAGTAATTATACTAAAGTATCTATTTATGAGATATACAAAAACCTATGTATTAATAATGACAATTCTTTTATTAGTTTCAATATATTTAGTAAATTGTGGCTGAATTATAGACCAGATATTAAAATATTGACACCTAAATCTGATTTTTGTTTTAGTTGTAAAAAATATTTAAATAGCTTATTATATGTTTCAAACGATTCCGATGATAAAAAACTATTTAATGATTACGTGAATCATCGCAATTGTGTTATTAAACAACGAAACTATTGTAATATACAAAAAAATACCTGTAAAAAGTTATATCAAAATTATTGCAATGACAATAATAATCCTGTTAATTATTCTGGTGTATTACACTTAAGTTTTGATTTCATGAAAAACCTAAAGTTTCCAAATTTTACATTACAGCCGGGTATGTTAAATAACTATTGTGCATGCATAATTTAAAAATAAGAACTATTTTAATATTTATTATTTTTACTATAGATTTGTTATATTTTAAAAGTCCCAGAAATGCCCACATATTTGGTATAAATTGTGGCAATAACAATTTACAGACAAATTACATAATTGACGAGGGTGATGTTGTTTTAAAAAATGGAGATTTAGTTATATCGTTATTACACCACTATTTGAATAATAAGAAAAATACTGAAATAATCCTTCAAGCAGATAATTGTGTCGCACAGAATAAAAATAATGCTGTTATGTTTTATTTAATGTGGAGAATATTACAGGTAATTTATTATACAGTATTTACCGTATTCGGGAGAAATAGTAGCATGCTGTTATAATAGTTTAATTATTTAAAATAATAATATCTTTATCATGCCTCACATATATCAATTAGCTGTTTATTTTTATTGTATAAATATGTTTAGGTTAAGTAACACATTAATTTACTCAAAGCGGTCATAATTTTTAAATAACTATCTTGATCATCTTTATTACTATTTTTAAAATTCCAACATTATTCTGTTTGTCATTAAAATGCACTTTTAATGAAGTTATAAATTTTTACAATTTAACAAAAACTCATTTATAACGGCAAGCCATTGCTTGTGCGGTAATACTGTATTAAAAAGCGTGATATTTTAAATTTAATTGTTAATGCATTTAAATTATTTTAGGGTCTGTCAACTAAAATCGAAATCAATTTTCTTATACCGGGTCACACCAAATTTGCCCCCGATGGTGGATTTGGCTTAATAAAAAAACGATATAATCATAGCGATTGTGAAACTATTCTTGACATTCAAGATATTATCAACAATTCTGGTGAAACTAATATTTCTCAGCTCATTAGAGAACCGATAACTAAAAATATTTTAATTAAATATAATGATTGGACTGTATTTTTAAATAAATTTTTTGTTAAAATTCCAGATATTACAAAATATCACCATTTTATATTTTCTAAAAATTTTAAAAATTATCTTAAAGTTAAACATTATTGTGATTCTCCTATAGAAAATATTTGTATACTTAAAAATTCTGTAGATATAAACATATTTCCTAATAATTTATTTCCTAATATTGTTAACCCACCAGGTCTATCCCATGAACGCACAGTTTATTTATATAATAATATTCTACAATTTTGTTTTAAGCCCTTATCTAAAATTATAACATGTCCTGTTCCTGATACTCTTATTAACAAATCAAAAACTAAGTGTAAAAATAAATTGAAAAAACAAAAACTTAATTAATTTAATAAAATGTTTTGATATGCAGTAAAATATTTGTATACATGATTCATTATAATACAATATATGCTACTTAAGTACAACTTTCTAATGTTATTATCTATACTCATAATCAATCTTCTATCCGACAATATTTAAGTTTAGGGGAATATGAACTTCATGATGATATTGAAAATTGTACAGTGATATGTAGTAATTTTACGCCTATTAATGCCAGTATCTATAAAATAAATAAAATAAAATACAAAATTAATACTGTATAGTATTGCAAATACTGTATATAAAACCTTAAACTGTATTGTGTGTATGGTAATTATATTTGTGAAAATTGTACTTACAAGTATAATACTAATTACTAGTAATTTACTTCATTATTATCCACTTGCATTTTCTGTAAATGTTTAAGCATTATATTTTATTTTCAAAGTGTTTATAAAACAAACATCATATTTAAATAACTATTAAGTATATCAGTCTATAAATAATTACAATTATGGAACTCAAAACTATTAAACTCAATCAGATCGCACCTGTATCAGCAAATAATAACCTGGTTAAAACAAACAAAGTAATACCCGAATCACTGGTCATTCCCAGCGCCGGTACCCATCTCTACGCTATCGGTCTATCGCTGTATAAGCCATTGAACGCCCGAAACAGACCTCATATTAATGACCCGCTCGTCGGCCTATCATTTGTTTTATCGGTTTTCGTAATCAAACAGTCAGTACTGCTTATAATACCGGAAAGGGATCACGATTTCTACTCAATGATGGGCGATCTCACCTATTTTTCAGGTGTGAGGATTGCATCATCGTATTTGGCAATAGGCCTGGGCATTATGGTCATGTGCTCACACCTACTGAATTGGTATAACTATAGGAAAGGCGTAAAACCACAGGATTTGCGGGTATTTGCGATGCTTTCGGGTCTAATAACACCCATTAGTGTCGGTATTCACGACAAACAACTCGTCTATCGGTTGATTAGATTTAACCGAAAATGCATTAAATTCATAGAAACCCTGGTGTTTATCATGATATTTATCATATTTATCAGCGTTACGGCACTTATGTCCACTAAAGTATCAATGTACCAGTTCATTTTCTACACCATACCTCACGCAATCTTATGGACTATTGCCACCTATCACATGAACAGGGTCATTATCTGGCAGTTAGCCTATTATACAATGATTACAAATTATTTAACCGAGAAAATTAAATTGCTTAATGATTCAATAGTAAATATTGTGGAAAGTAAACATGGTAAAGCCAGAGTTAATTATTATGGACTTATGCAAAAATATTACAAGGTATTTCTGGAGATTAAAGTCGATAACGATATTTATTGGTCCAAGTTCATGGTCATTTACTGGACATTCATTGCATTCGTGATTGATATTTACTCATATATAGTATTTTATGGTGTTAACATTGTCTACATCCAGGTGCTAATAATGGCGTTAGTTATTGAATTCTCTGCGACCCTGCTGTTTATAATTAATATATCAGCTAAACTACACAAACAAACCGTGGCCACGTATAAACTATTTAATTCACATGTTACCAAGAGCACTCGTATGCCAATTGGCTTAAGACTAAAGGTTTTATTTGTCTATTTGTTAATATGTGTATAACATTTTAATTTATAGTGTAATTACCAGTATAAATTCAATTATTTTATGACATTTATTGACTGCCCTTATAGTTGATGTCAGTGACGGAAAGGTTGGGCACAAAAAGGGTTGGCTTTTACTGTTGGACACTATTCATAATCAATAGATTCCGTGGATATGAGGTGTGTATGAGTTTTAGTTGTTCATAATTATCTTGATCAATATACGGTTTAAAATTCAAATTAACTTAAATTAGTTTAATATTATAGATCATAGCGTTTGGTGCATTTCAATTTTTAAATATGATTAAAACAGGCATCTCACAATAATGCAATAAAGTAACATGGTTTCAATGTGTTCATTACAAAATTTATCATTGTTTGCATAGTGAATAAATATTTATGACTTGTGATTTTAAACAATTTAATAAATTTGATTAAAATTATTTTAAAAATTTTTAGTATCAACTTAAAGTTTGGTTATAATTTATAAACACAGACGTCATAGCAACTTAATACTGTATTAAAAACTTAGTACTTGATATGTATTAAAAATATAAACTAGTTTTAAAACTTTTTTAAAACACTTTATTCAATCACTAGTCTTAACGTTTAAATTGATTATATTTTTTTGAACTCATTCAACATTTTACTTATAATACAAAAAAGTTTGCAATTTTTTTCATACGGTATTGTGTCTGAGATCTGAGACTTAAAAATAATATTTCTATTTATATAACAAAACTTTTTTACATTTAATTTAGATACGTGTTTTCAGTATATGCTACATAATTAACAGCAACTTATTTATATAATACTTACGATTTATGTTAATTAATAAATCATTTCCATATGTGATTAATTAATGAGACCTACATGTGCTCATAATTTATATATCATTAATAAATTGTACGTAATATTAATAGACAGGTCATAAGCTCCCATACCTCCCAAACCTTTAATGTCATATATTGAATTACATGTGCCGTGTATAAAGTTAATTAATTATAATTTTTTAATAGATACATTCAAAAATATAATTATTTTTTAAAAAGATATTTGAAAAAGTATTTTGTAATTAATATGCAGTATAACAGCAAAATTATTTTTAATATTAAACTAAATTTAATACTAATGAATAAATTAATATTAAAAAAAATATTAACAAAATTATTGTTTTTGTAGTATTAAGCTATTTAAATAAATAAATTATAAAATTTTATCAATTATTAAGTGTAAACATGGTATTAAAAATGTTATATAATTGCCATAACTTTATAAACATTAATATAATGTAATGAAATAAATCATAATTTTATTTCATGTTAAAAGATTAAATTATCAATAAAAACATTATATCATAGCAAAAAATTTTAAAAATTTTAATTTTGAACATTTTATTTAACGTATAATTAGGGGCAAAAATTTTAAACAAAAATTGTATTAACTTAATAAGTAGTAAATATTTTTAAGATTAAATTTTTGGTGTTCAAAATATTAACAGTTAAAAAACTTGTAGTTATTTTAAAAGCATTTCATGTAATCTTACAGTGAAATCAAGTTTTAGTTTTAAAATATATTTTCTACACAATTATCACCGAAAATAACGTTTTTCATAATCTCTTAAAACTCAAGTTTTTGAAGAGTTTTTGAAAAGTTTGTTATTTTTTTATTGATATTAAGTTTAACACAGACTATAAGATAAGGGAATTATTGCCCACAAAAATCGCGGCTATTTTGGGCCCAAAATATAAGTTAATGAGTGTTTCGACTCTAGACTTGGTTTTAGGTTTTTTTGTGTAAACCATTTGTTTGAATAGAGAGAAAAAGTTTTATAATTTGCATAAAAACTGTTTGTTTTCTAAAGTGACATAAGATTAGTCTAAATAAACAAATTGTATTTTTATTTGAATATATGTGAAGGGATTAGAAAGTATTATGGTGATTTACACGCATGTATTATGGTAATTTTTATTATCATTCATTTCCTGATTGAATAAAAATTTAAATCAAACTAGGATGTTTTTGTCAATACTTAGAAAATGTGTTTAAAAATATTTTACGACTATTTGCATAATAAATAAATCATTGAATTTCTATTATAAACCTTTTTTTGATATAAAAAATTACAAACAGTTTTGACTTTAAAAATTAAACTCAAAATTAAATATTTAAACTAATTTTTGTGAGACTTTTATGGCACACAAAAGTGTCCGAAAAAGTGGAGTATAGTATATATCACTAGATTTCATGCAAAGATTTTTTGCTTGATAATTGATTTATACATTATTTCACGCAATAATATACGAGAGAGAGAGAGAGAGAGAGAGAGAGAGAGATTGGGCACTGATATACAGTTCATTAAATGTAGGCACAAATGAATAGGACAGGTAGCTCTAACTACTCGTAAACTCGTTAACCTGATTACTATTGATGGCAATTAATTTGATTTTGTTTTATGTATCATACTAAATTTTTTGAATTAAAATAACACAATCTTATTATTTTATCAAAATTTTTGTTATCATTAAATGTGGAGTTTAAACCTAAAAATATTTTTATTTCTTATACTCTCTATTATATTTGTAATCCAAAATTTTTCAAATATATTTAAAATGTAATTTAAATTAAATTTTAAAAACATTAATAAAATTGAATATTGTGATAATAAAATAAAAAATAGGTATTTAATAATTTAATAAATATAATAATGTAATTATGAACATACAATCAATATTAAACTTAATTTAACAGTGCAGGTACAAATAAAAATTATATTTTCACAGTACAGTAGAATTAATATATAATTATAAACAATTTCTCAATGAATTCAACGTTGAATAATATTATTATAACAATTTCAATTTTTAATTAAGTTTTAATTAGCAATATGTTGTTATGACAAAATTCCCCTGATAACATACTATACCATATATTATAGCAAAAATATTTCTACACTCTATCGCTACACATATCTGACTAACTCTTATATATTTATTTTTTTCTACGAGATATTCAGTGATTAATTGCTTAAGTATTTTGAGCTAAATATAGGAATCATTTTGTTTTGCATTAACTCTCATCTGACACTCAATCCAATGATTAGTTTGCATCGAAAAAAAGTGCGATAAGAAAGTGTATGTACTGTATGTGAGTGTGTGTGGGACAGGTATGCTAGTGAATAGGGATAGGGATGCCAATTTTGGGTCACAATTAAATAACTGGTAAACCACTTGTGATAGATCCCTATCCCATCGCGAGGGGTGAAAGTCTGCACAGACTTTTAGCACTTTTTTTAGGGCCGACTATATAATAGGCTTTCCATTCAATCGGTTTCGTATTTTTATCGCAAAATCCTGTGAAGTAATGATACATTGAATTCAATATACATTTTCAAATAAGTTTGTCAAAAAGTTTGTGAATACTATAACAAAGTGGGAACTCCTATAGGAATATACATATTAAACATGAAACTAACGTTAATATGCCTATCGGTGGTCATAGTGTGCGGGTTAGGTGCCAGTGCCGACACCACCAGTGCCTACAATCAGGGATATAATAGCATTAATAGCCTGACCGGTGGCTACAGCGGGCTGACCGGTGCGTTCAGTTCAGTACAGCCCGCCCGGGGAGGTCTGCCAACACTGGCCTCGTATAGAGGGTATGGATATCCCCGACGACTCGTCCGCTTTTTTCCCGTACCGTAAGTACACTTAAATACCTGTCCTGTGGGACAGACATGTAATACACTTTTAAGTCATAGCAAATGCATAGAAATGATAAAATATTTTTGTTATAAAAGTAACTGAATTTACGGAATATTTTTATGAAATATATATGAAAAGTATTAATAAATAAAACTCATGTTTAAACTCCACTTTAGTTATATTAAAGTAGTGTCCAAATGTCGGTTTTGTATTAATACTACTGATATAATGTTAGATAATTTTTTGTATAGTTTACAGAATATTACAAAAAAATTATACATAATTTAATTATAATTTTTTCTATTAATAAATAATTTTCATAATAAATACCCTCAACAAAAAGGATCGTGAAAAAGGTAACCCACCATCACATACACCACGTGATCGCGCACAAGGGTGTCATCAAAAGCAAGTACAGCCCCACCGGCACCGACAGCACGTCCGGCGCACTGGACTTCAATAACTCGGAAAACACCAAAAATAGCGACAATTACTTGACGTATAAGGAGTTCAGAGAGAATAACACATTAAACGGCGATTTCAATGATAATGGATATAAGAGTAGTTTCTTTAATAAGAGGGCTGGCGATCGACATGTAGTTCCCTTAGCACCGGCAGCGTCGACCATACAGACCCAGCAGTTTGGTCGAGCATTAGCTAGCCAACTGTCCAGTATGGGAGCTACCGGCGCTACTGTGGGTAATGGAGGTGCTATTCGCGGGTTTATAGGCGACCAAAAGGCGGACTTTCTGTGAGTATTGACTGATTTCTTTATTTTAGCCACAAATTTGTGATAATTTTTATGTATATTTTTGTGTCGACTACCAGTCCCGTAGTGATTGGCATTATAGATGATGGAAGTTCAGCTACCGGAGCCGACTTCTACCCAAATAGCGGTCAATACTCCTCGAGAAAGGGATTACTTCGAGGGGAAAGTCAGTCGAAGAGGCCATACATACCGTCGAAGGAGACCATCAAACTGTTTGAGGATTTGGCTAAACTTGGATTTTAGATGAGCGGACAGGGATGCGCTGGAAAGGGGTCTCATATTTTGAATCTCATATTTTCATTACTCATAAAAATCGTTATATTTTTTGATATCTCTATTAATGCAAAAAATATATATTTAAGGAAATTTTTACAATACATGAAAACTTTATATGTTTTAATATTGTGTATTAATTACTACCTAGGTGCTTTAAATTTCTGGGCACACAGAGGTTGGGAAGTAATAAATGTTTATTAATTGTGTACACATAAAAATAAAATGAACTAGGGAGTTTAATTTATATATTTACATTTATTGGTTATAATTATTAAATAGTATATAAACTTAAAACTATTAAAAAAGTTTTATATTGTAACATGTAAATTTATAAAACTTAATTAATTTCTATTTAAAAATGTCTAAAATTGTTTTAGCTTGTTAATAAAAAAAATTGTATACACTTTTACATCGACCCTCGCTTACAGTCCCGACAGGTGTTGACACTCCGGATACCAGCCCTCGTGATATCATCCATGCAGTCGTAAAATCTCTGATCAAACACGGGATGTGCGGACAGCCTATCGATAATAGCCATCTGTTTGTCCAGCTTTGTCTCAATATCGGTGATCAATGAGTCGATGTTATCGATCTTTTGGTTGAGTAGGGACTG
>CAJPVJ010000936.1:0-19262 GCA_905397405.1 Oppiella nova
TATTAAATTAAATTATGAATATTTAATCATATTTAATTTAATATAATTTTTTAAAGGCTTAATATATTAAACATGTTTTTCATTTGAGAGAGAGAGAGAGAGAGAGTAGTGTTTTAAGGGCTTAACTGATTGAATGGTTATATTTATACATACGGTATATAAAAATCAAATATAATTTTTTTCACTCAAAAAACTCTGTATACATATTAACCCCTATAGGCCGAGGGAAAGGCCGGTTCACCCCCTAAAGGCTATTGTAATGTTATAGTGATTTTGTGCTAAACTCCCGGCGCTCTTGTTTTTTCCGAGCGTTAGCGAGACAAACTGTATAATTATTTTTTGGACTGTTTTTTCATATCGGAAGCGAAAATATTTTTTACGTATCGACTAATCATTATTTAAAGGGAGAAATGATATGTTATTTTTTATTTTAATATTAATATAATAGTAAAGGAATTTTTTGCCTATAATTTTAGTTTTCTATGTATTATGTATAGCTCTCTCTCTCTCTCTCTCTCTCTCTCAAATGAAAAACATGTTTAATATATTAAGCCTTTAAAAAATTATATTAAATTAAATATGATTAAATATTCATAATTTAATTTAATATCAGGTGCTGTATAATGTATTAAGGTATTTTAATTTAGGTAGTGAATACGTTAAACGTGATTGATAATCGGATTATGAAATATGCAAAAACTATTCATGATATTTTTCTTATTAATTTTGAATGAAGTAATCTAATCCGGATATAAATTAAATATAAAAGTAGTTATAAATAAATAAAATAAAATATTTAGTGTTTCTATTGTTTTATTAAAATATTAATACTGTTGTTTATTATTTAAAACTTTATAATATATTTTTAATTATAATTCTAGTATATTATAAAACTTTATAAATATATTTAAATTAATAAATTAAAATCAATATTAAGAGCCAATACTTTATATTTTTAGGAAATATTTTAGTTTACAATAGTTTTCATTATAAATAACAGTTTATGAGATAAAAATATTTTTAAAAATTTAAGTTTATAAATAAAAATAATATTTATTTAACAAATATTTTTTGACAAGCTTAAGGGTTTGTTATGTCCACCCCTTGCTGACCCCTATAGGCGATTGAATGACAACTGAGTGATTTATAAGTTACAAATCAATAGTGAATTTGATTTTGATAAAATGATATAAAATAACTTTTAATTTTTAAATTACATATTGACCTCAATAAAAAGTTATGTGAAATTTTAAAAATAAATTTACGGTATCTACATTAATTAATAATTAAATTAAAAGTGATAATACGTTTAGAGTAGAAGTATATTTTTCACAAAATAGCCCATACTCAATTTTAAAAATAAAAATCATTTTATGTATGTTTAATTAAATTATTATTTTTTATCTAAACCATGTTGTGGTTTGTATTATCAGATTTTTAATTTTTTTAATAACTTTCAAAGTATCATAATTTAATAATGTGCATATTTATTTTATGATAATGTTTATAAAAAATTTAGTTGATAAATTAATATTAACAATTTTATTTAAAACTGTAACTTAAATTTTTTAAAGATCTTAATTAATTAATAGTCCAAAATTTAAGCAACTTGGGATTTTTTAAATACGTTAATTTTTTATTGGTTTTTAAATATTGAAATATTTTATAAAATACGTTTATTGATGTGTAATTATATAATCAAATTAATCGGATTACATAATTATTATTAATAACTTATTTGCGATATATTTATAGATTAATTATTGGTTATGGGACATACATAATTAAATTAATGTAGATAATATTAGATGGCAAAAAATCATTTTAATTAAATAATTAGTTTTTATGCCCTCTTTAATAGAGAGTGTTTTTAAATGTTTTGAAAACTATTTATTAAATTTAATTTCTAAAATCAATTAATTATGTGACAAAAATCAAAGACTGTAATCAAAATTGATGTCTAAAAATAACTCAACACTAAAATACAATTTATAATTTCTATATCATTATAACACTTTAATCCGACTATGTTTGACCTAGATAAATATTTTGTATCAATTCATTATACTGTATATAGATTTTTTTGTGTTGATTTAATTTGTAGTAACAATGTGTTTGACTTGAATTGATTATATTGATTATAAATCAAATGTATTAAATATAATTTTGTTGACAATGTAATAAATGTATAAATAAATTGTGTTTACATTAATGACTACTGTATTTTTGTGATATATATATAATTTAATTATTATCAAACTAATTAAACTTAACATAATAATTTATTTGCTTATAGTCGGTATTGTTACAAAAATATTTGATCAATAACTTTTAAAGTGTTTATTTTTATTTATTAAAATTATTTGTTTTAAAACTGATATTTTTAAATAAATAAATAGTTTACTAATTTATTAAATTACAAATTATTTTAATGGTGTGGATCAACTCTGGATTATTTTTATTAAATATTAAAATTAATTGTTATAATTTTTTGTATAAATAGTTTTATATTTTATATTTTTAATGCTATTGACAATATAAATTTTTAAAATATTTTAAAAACAATTATTTTATCAGTAATTTAGTTATTAATTGTAACATAAAGATTTATTATTCAAAAAAATTTTACTTTTGATTATAAAATTAATATTGATTAAATAATAACATTCTGATTATAAATACATAATTAATTAACATTTATTTTCAATACAAATGCGTTGATTTTATTTTACTTATACATAGTAATTATAATATTTCTAAGCAATTAATTTTAATATTTAATAATTTTAAAGCGTTCAGGTACATATTTACAATCTTTACCCTCGCAGATGCACTGGCATGGACGGTCACACCCACACGGTTTAGGTGAAGGAGGTGCCGGACACTTAGGCGGTTTACCATGGTTATTTGGTACGGGGCTAGTATCGGACAGGTTATTATCCAGTACTATTACGACCAGAATTAGTGTTGAAAATAGTATAACATTCATACTAGCAGGTTTAGTTGTAGTAACTTGTATGTTTAATATGATTCCTACTGTAAATATTAATATTAACGCACAGTGTTCAATTTATATATAAATAATTTTTGATATAACGGGAATTTAAGTAAATTTCATAATTTTTGAAATATCAAATATTTTGACCTAATATGTTTGATTGTGACAGATGTATTAATGAATAATAGTATTTGTTCATGTATATTTTAATATTTTTAACAATAAGCACGTTTATTTAGTAATTTATGTTCTAGCTAAAAAGAATTATTAATAAATTAAAGTTATGATGTTAAAATTGCTACATAATTAATATCAAATTTTTGCCAAAAATATTTTTAAGTTATGAGCTGTAAATTAAACTTACTCATAATTTATATTTATGTTAAAATATTACGAAAATAATTTTGGCTTGATCACCCAAACATTTATATGTTGCAAAATTATTTAAAATAATTTATGAGATAATAAATTTTTATTAATAAATAGTTATCATAAAACTTTTAAACTATTTACAAATTAATTTTTGTAAAATATTTAATTATGCAATAAAAAATTTCTTAAATAGTATATAAATCTATTACTGTTACATTAGCAATATACA
The DNA here is from genome assembly GCA_905397405.1 of Oppiella nova. Taxonomy (NCBI): domain Eukaryota; kingdom Metazoa; phylum Arthropoda; class Arachnida; order Sarcoptiformes; family Oppiidae; genus Oppiella; species Oppiella nova. Next base: position 3,600 of record CAJPVJ010000936.1, read on the forward strand.
TTATTAACTAAACTAATTTAGCATAATGCATTTGAAACTATATTCAATGTCATTACTCTATATCGGGCTATTTATCGCTACAGATGTCTTATGGATGACCAATGGACACCCTATTGCCAATGACCAAGGTGTATTACTGAGAAAGATCCGCAGTCCAGATGGTTTTAAATCACACCCACACCCACACCCACCACCACCACCTCATAAATGTCCAAAACCAACAACTAAACCAACTACTACTACAACAACCACCACCACTACTACGACTACCCAATGTCCTACTACTAAGGCTCCTCCACCCCCACCCCCATGTGGTTGTGGTTGCGGTTGCGGTTGTGGCCCCTCCCTGTGCGTGTGCAAGTTGCCTGATAAAAAATAAACTAGCTATATTATTTGATAGAATTAATGTATTTTAAATTTATAATTAACTATTTTATTATAGAATTGTATAAGACAAATTTTAATGCACTTATTAAGAATTAAATTTTGTTTTCAAATATGTATTAAACGGTGTTTGTTTAAAAATAAAATGTTGACTTTATTCATTTTACTAGTATGTTTTATTTAATAATTAACTAAATATTTTTATTTTATATTTTATTTTGCATTATATATGTGAACTGTAAAAAAACTAATTACGCTTACTTATATTATTATGTATATTTTAATTAAAATAAATAAAAATAATAATATTACTAATACTTTTAAACCAATATGAATTATTTGTAATTTTAAGTAGAAATATTAATTTATAAAACAAATAATGTTTACAACTTATAAATTAAAATTTAATTATTTGAAAAATTATATCTTGAGTATAACCTTGAATTTAAAAAGTTTATTTAGCCTAAAATAAATAATAATTTACAAAATTTTACATAAATTTATTACATTTACGTTTTTAAAGTGAAATATAATATTATATTTAAAAACTAAAAAAAATTAGAAACAATAATTAATCACAAAACTTATAATAAAATTTATTACAACTATTGTTACAACACAAATTTCATAATCACAAACTTCTAGTAACTAGCCAAAAATTATTTTAAATTTTATATAAATCTCGTAAAATCAAAATAAAATGTTTAGTTCAACAAAGTATAGCCAGCAACATGCTTTTGAAACTATATTCATTAGCATTACTGTATATCTGGCTATTTATCGCTACAGATCTCGCGTGGATAGCCAATGGACAGCCTATTGGTAATGAGCAAGGTGTATTAATTCGAAAGATTCGTAGTCCACTATATAAACATCCACCACCAAACCATAAATGTCCAAAACCAACGCCTACTACCACAACGACTACAACAACTACTACTACTACTACCAAACCCCCTACTAAGCCATGTGGACATAAACCACCTCCAAATAAACCATGTGATCTAGATCCACCTTGCTGGTGTTGCAATTGGAAAATACCTAAATGACCATAGCTTGATTCAAATTATATTATGATATTTTAATAATTTTAGATTAATTTCTATTTATTTAGCATAACAATATAATACCAAGCTAATTTCCATAAATAATCCTAAATAAAATTAATTATTAAAAACTATTTTTTGTAATGTTTTGCGATTTTCAGAATTTAAAATAAAATAACAGAGATTGATAATATTATATATTATTTAATAATCATAAAAATAGTTAATATTTTAATTGTTATTTTTAATTGCAAACTGTGTTTACGACTTTATACATTAAATAGCGTTAGTATACAAATAATCCATAGTTATCATTAAATAATAAAATGTAAAAATATAAATTTTATATTTAACATAATTAAAAAAATAACAAATAAAAAACTCTAATTATAAGGATTATTTAATTTAATAAACAAAATTATTATTATGATTTACCTTATATTTATGGTCAATGAAGTTATGGCTATTAATTTAAAATTTAAATAAATTAAAGGTATTTGTAAATTAATATTTATGAATCATTTAAAGATTTTACTAAAATTTAGTACTTATAAGTACGATTTGCATTGATATTAAAACAATTTAAAAATATTTATCAATTATAAAAATAATATTACAAAGTAATTACAACTTGTAATATAATTCTTTTGGTATATTTTAGTTATGCTAAAGTATTTCACAATTAATTTCGTTATTTGTTCAAAAAACATTTTTATTTTTATTATAACTTTTAGTTTTGTTAATGTGAACAAGTATTGACCAAGATGTTTAATTATTCTATATTAGAAGTTGGTGAACATTTATTGTAAAAATTATAAATAAATAAAATAACTTTTTATGTATCCAGTAAACTAGTACAAATAAAATAACTTTTTATAAAATAATAATAATGCAATTAAAGACTGTAAATATAATTTATTTAAAATATTAAATTAAAATTAAATTAATTTATAATAGAAATTGGTTGGTAAGTGTATAACCATGTTAAACATTAATAATTTATATTTTATAATAATAATAATTTTTAATAAAAATAATTATCATTTACTGTTCACAACATTGAGGTAACAACCCCTTAAGACCTGGATTACATTGATGTTTATGTTTAATTTTGTTCAGAATAATCACCAGTTCCTTGAGCACCGACTGTTTATCGGGTCACTCGCATGACCAGGGTAGCTTGAATAACTCGTTGTAAAATACATGCCATTATTGCTCACTTTTGATCTGGTCAAAATTAGTAATATAGACAGTTATAAGAAATTGTATTAAGTTTACCTGTGGGTTAAACTTTGCAAACAGATCTTGTTCAAATATTTTCAGCAAGTTATTCATGCTGCAAGTGTCAATGGCATTATCTGGACAATCACCGACTGACCTTGCTAATCGATTAGCAGTTATTGTCCCAGGTGCTATAAGTAAATAAAAAATTAATATTGGAAAAATTGTAATCATTGTAAAACAACTGTAAAACCTTTGTTTTGTATAATTATATTTATCTGATAATGTTACTTCAATGGAAAATGGGATACATTCACACAAAATAATTTATTATATTAATTTCGTAACGTTACATAAAAAAAATTTTTGTAATACAAATTCCTCATAAATTAAAAATCCATAAATGTAGCAATTAATTAAAAATTACATAGACAACTTTTTAACATTATAAATAATCCAAACACTAAAAACTAATTTATTAGTACTTTCATAAAAATATATGCCCTTAAACCTCTACAAACACTTATAAAATATGTAAATACTATTTATAACTATAACTACTGTATATTTAAATAAAATTCATTTGCAAACTTAATTAATGTAACATGAACAAGCTAATAATTTTTACTTTTATTATATTGCAGCATGCAACATTTCTACTTCCCAGACCAGCACCAGCACCAATACCTGAACCACCATCTCAATCACCACCTGATCTATCAGATATTATCAAGCAACATCCTGAATTTGCTAACTTGACCCTGTCGTGTGACTGTTACACCGAATTGGATTTCCTACTAACAGTCATACACCGGGACCTACTAAACCTACCGGAGCTGACCGCACACGATGTCGACTGTATAATTGACCGACAAATACGCAAGCTATTTTACCTGCTATTATGTAACAAGCATAAAATTTGCTTGATTAAAGATACTATACTAGCCGACATTTGTGCTGATAATTGCATTGCTGATTACCTACATAGCAAGGTGGCTTTTGTAGTGGAAAATGTATTAATGCAAGATGAAAAGCTCTGTAAATACTGTCACCGATATAGAGGTTGTCCACCCATACCTACTAAACCTCCGACAACAACAACTACCAGTACCCCAGAGCCCCCTTGCTTACCGTTCCCACCATGTCCATGTGGTAATGGGTGTGAGTGTGGTTGTGGTTGTGGTGCAAATAAAAAATAAAAATAATTATATTGAAATTTATAATAATTATTAGAACAATATTTATTAATAATTAAATATTAAAAATGTTTTTAAAGTATATGTAATTTAAATTTAAAATTATAATTGTATTTTGAAGTTTATTTATTTATTTATAGTTTTGTTAAATATTAATTAAATGTTAAACACTTACATCAAATTGTTGATTTTTTTTAAAAAGTCTAATTAAGTGTTAATAGTAGTAACTAATAAAAATTATAAGAAAACTAATAATAAGTAATCACTCTAATTAATTTTTAAAATAAAATAATTTAAAAGTAATTATTTGTTAACAGTACTATTAACATTATATTTAAACTAATTATTGTTAACTATGATTTAATAAAAATATTAGTTTTGGTTAAATTATGCTAAATAACTTAAAGACCTTAACATGGAAAATTATTTAGAAATTGATAAACAAAATTATTAATAAACATGTCAAATTTTTAATTTTAATATAAATAATACACTGTTTTACAAAAATGATTTATAACCTAAAAGTATAATAGAAAACTATTTGAAAAATTGCAACATTAATCTAATACAGTAATAAACTTTTGTATACTATAGTGCTTATAAATATTAAAACTTTCTAAAATATAGTTTGGAAAATGTACTTGTTAAGTTTAATTATAGTACATAAAATAGTACTACTTGATTGTGCTATTATTACAACAGTTAAACCGTTAAGTGACAATGGTGAAAATATTTTGAAATTATATCGTCAATTTTCAAACTTTACTTTGGACTGCAAGTATGATACTGAGCTTGATAAAATATATGATATAATAAACGAGGCACTTTATCGTATTCTGGAGCTAATGTTCTACGATTTAACAAAACTATTTGACCATGATATACGCGGTTTGTTGCAGTTATTGATTTGTAATAGCACTAGAGGTTGTCAAATTATGGAAATTATCCTGAACACTATATGTCGAGCCGATAGCATTCCTGATGATCTACGTAGCAGGGTGAGACATGTGGTTGAGATTGTATTGGTATTTGTCCTAGGTTGTCAATGTGAACCATGCTATAGTTATAAAGGCTGTTCAATTTACAACACAACCACTACATTGAAACCAGAAATACCTTGAAGATTTTATTAAAATAAATGCTATTTTAAATATATGTTTTTAATACATATAATTATAAACAATATTTTCAAAATTCAAATTTTTTATATTCAAAGTTTTATAATAAAACTGTAATAAATGTAAACTGTATTTGAATGATGTATTATTAAAATGTTTTAAAATTATCATATGATAAATAGCACACTAATTGCAGACTAAATAACTTTATAAAATATTATAGCTCGCTACAATTTGATTATGAAATGAATATCAGGGTAAAATTGGTCGGAGTGTTATACCATGAGAAAATCCGTCTGGTCCTAAACTTGACCGTGCGAAATGAGACTGGATCATTTTTGACATATAATTATAATTATAATAAAATAAATCTGTACATAATATACATACATAATTATAACTGCCAAGTAAATTCCAATATTATTTAATTTATGTAAGAATTTTCCACTATACTAAATAATATAATTTTTAATATGTAACCTCCAGGTACTATTTGGCAAAAACCTCTATTAATGTTTTACAAACATTTAATTAAATACTATAACTAAATATTAATCACAACAAGTTTAATATTTTAAAATTGCATATTGTAAGGATAAGATAATTTGTGAGCAAAATTTTCCAATATAAAACATTTAAAAAAAATATGAATGCCAATTCTTAAATTCAAGTATTTTTCCATTGTAAATCATGACAATTAAAATTATTTTATATAAATTTCAGCCTAAAATCTACTATCGAGCTCAATTAGGTGCAGTAGTCGGTGCTCACTATAGTATATTTAATGTGCCGTATTTAATTAAAGTCAAATACCAAAATAACTAAAGGAATGACCGTAACAAACTTGCTCTTACCATGGGCAATTATAGCACTGGTGTCTATCTACAAATGTCAATGTCAAAACCCATGGGGACTGGGACCAGACTTTGGACAAGGTTTGGCTCAACAAATTGAAGAATCAATTGATCAAGGTCTTCCACAACAGTGCCTTTGCTCCAAGGTTCAACGTAAGATTGATGATATATGTCGAAACAACGGACTGTCCAAAGAGGAAAAGGAGTTTGAAATTAATATGATAAAAGTGACTGAATGCACACCCCCAGCGCGATGTGAGCAATGTCATTTTAAGGATTGCCAGAATAGTCCATGTGGACTACACACTACTACTACTACTACGACATGTGCCCCACCAACTACAACTACAACTACTACTACTTGTCCACCTAAAACTACTACCACCACCACACCACCACTACTACTACTTGTCCACCTAAAACTACTACCACCACCACTACTATGTGTCCACCTAAAACTACTACCACCACCACTACTACTACTACTTGTCCACCTAAAACTACTACTACCACCACTACTACTACTACTTGTCCACCTAAAACTACTACTACCACCACCACTACTACTACTACGTGTCCACCTAAAACTACTACCACCACCACTACTTGTCCCCCTAAAACTACTACTACTACTACGTGTCCACCTAAAACTACTACCACCACCACTACTTGTCCCCCTAAAACTACTACTACCACCACGCCCACCACCACCACTCATATTTGTACTAAACAAACCACCACTACTACAACACCTAATGTATGTGGTAAATACCGTAAACGGGAGGTGGGTATGTGGCAATGGGTAATCTAATGGCTTACTGATAACACCAATAACCGACCCAAGACCCTACGCTTGGATAACTGGACTGCGATTTATTGATTAATTATTTTATATGTAATTTCCATAAATAATCCAAATTATTTTTTAAAATAAAATTTTATTTTATTCACTTATATTTGTTGTATTTGTTTTTATTTTATAATAGCTACTAATTTAGAGTATTTTATTACCAATTAAAGTAAAATAAATAACAAATATTTATATCTTATTTAATTAATAAGCGATATTCATTAGTATTGTATCAAATGCACATAATTTATATATTTACATTTTAAAAATTTTATTTAAACATACAAATATAGTACTTTTATAATGCATACATTTTTATTTAAAGTTTGTATTAATTATATAAAAATTGTTATTTTTATATTTCAATTACTTGATACCATAAGTGTAGCAATAATTATTAATGGGATATTTGTTTGTTTAAATTAAATTAAGTATTATTATATATTAAGTGATGCCAAAATTTTACAAATAAATCAACTAAATTTATTATGCAAATGTCACTTAAAAATTTAACATTATTTATCGCAAATGTGACCTAATGTCAGGCAAATATCAATGTGAGTGTAATTAATAGCCAACCTATTTTAATAAATAATTATATTAATAAATTATGTTTCATAATATATTTTAAGCAATCATAATTTTACTAAACAAACATTTACAAAACAGTGTACACCTAAGTTTATTATAATTATAATTATTATATTTTGAACTAAATTGTCAACAATGAATATTTTAATTCTTTGTTATTTATTCACGATTACAGGGTTGGCAATAGGACCATGGTTAACCTTAAACTCAATTACTAAGCTGGAGAAAAATACCCTGGAGATGTTTTATGCGCTAAACAACAATGACTTTAGGTCAAAAAAACTGTCGATTTTGTGCTGGTTGAGTTCCATAAACACCATAACCTATTCGTATGCTGCACAAAGTATCAAGCATTTTTTCAGAATTTTTGCAAGCTCAATTTTCAAGCGCTTAATAAATGTTGTCCTGATAAAACAACGGCAGTTGATCTGATCAAGGTAACATTGGATAGTGTTAATCAGGAATTGAAAATTAACCCTGGGCTACATTGTGAGTAACCGAGGTATTGTTTTCCACCACCCTGTCCAACTAACAAGAATCAGTGCGAATGTCCCGGTTGCAGCAAATAAATTTTATCATTATATATATAAACTTTGTAATTCGTTGAATTTTTGCATATTAAATTAAATCTAGAATCATGTTTAACTATTAAATAAATTCAATATTTTAATAAATATTCTACAATAACTATCAATGAGTGTTTTTACTATATGAATTAAAATAAAACAAAAACAGTACCACAACAATGAGTCCGAATGTTAATTACATCTTATATACATTCATTTAGTTTATATTAAAAGGTAAAAATTAAATTTTAAAAATAGTGTCATTTTATATGAGTAGTCGCATAATGGGAGCTCATAATTCGGTTACAATATTAAAATGTACTTGTAAATGTTTCCTTATATTTTAATTCAAATGAGAAATTATGAAATACTAATGTATTTTTATTTTTTCATTCACAAAATTAATTCATTTTAGTAAAAAAGTATAATAATAAATTGTACTACTAGCAAATATTTTGATAATTTGATTTAATTGTAAAATTAATCAGCAAAATACCATTAATTAAAATTATTTTAAAATAACATAATTTATATTTGTTGTCATGATTTACATTAAAATATAAATTGTTTAAGATTTTAATAATTTACTCGGGTATAGTCAACAATGGTATACAAGGTTGGCCGCAATTATTACAGTCACACGGGTTTTTAGTTGTCACAGGTTTTGCAGTAGTTCTGGTAGGTTTGGCGGTGCTAGTAGTTGTAACCTTGGTAGTCTTAGGACAGTGGGTAGTAGTAGTTGTAGTAGTGGTGGTGGTGGTAGTTACTTTAGTGGTTTTTTGACAGGGTGGCTTTTTTGTGGTTGTAGTTGCCTTGGGACAGTGTGTAGTACTAATGGTAGGTGGGCGAGTAGGTTTTGATTTTTTATGACATGGTTTAATAGTGGGTGGCATAGTTGGTGAATGGTGACATCCGGGTTTGTGTTCAACTGGAGTCCCCCAATTAGCATGGTCACTTGAAGGTTCTATATATTAGTTAGTTAAAAGCATATGAGACATGTAAGCTTTTATATTTATTGTTTGTATAAAAAATTATTAAATGGTGGCTATCATGCAAATAAATGCCATTTATTTTGCACTGCAAACTGTAAATATAACCTAATCAATACTTTCAATAATACAACATAATGTTTCTTATTTATGAAAAGTATTGATTAGGTTATGTATACAGTTTGCAGTGCAAAATAAATGTCCTTCTTTTGCATGATAGCCACCAAATAGTAATATTACATAGGAGTTGAAATATATTATGTAATTTATTGTTGTACATAAAGTTACAGTATTTTATGAAATAATATAATATTATGTTTAATTAAATAAAATTTAACTTAAAATAGTATTAATTATACAAAAATATAATTACCCTCATCATCATTTGGATTATAATTACTCTGATAATTTGGATTATTATTACACTGATCATTATTATTGTTACTTAATATTCTAACACCTCCCATAAAATTAGTTCGATCAAGATTTAATAAGCCATCAGCGTTTGCCCGTGGTGATAAATTGACAAATAATATAAACAACAAAAAAGCAATATACGACATTTTACTTTAGTAAATGTTACACATAATATTTAAAAATTATTAATTTATAATTATTGTAAAAATGGATTAACTTATATATATATATAATTTATAACATTCTAGGAGATGTATGATTATCATATTATGACATGATTTACAAACGTCAAAATATACATTTAATAAAACTTTTAATAAATTAAATTTTTACACAATTAATATGTTGCGTAAATAAATGCATCCGTGCACATTAATGAATATTATTTTATAAATGATAAATGTAAACAAAAGAAATTTTAATGTCCAGTAATGTAGCTATTACACACGTATGTAAGCTAAATTGCAAAATGGAATTACATTTAAATTATAATTTTATTTCTTATAAATTTGCATTATATACATTTACAAAGTATAATTATAATATTGAAAAGTTTGGAGTTGACAACCCTAGGTTGAGCAGGATATTGCTGACCTAGCCCTTATTTCGTGGCCCATAGCCCATTGACCACTAGTACAGGGAAGCCTACTTAACCTAGCTTAAAATACTTAACAGGTCTTGCAGTGAAGTCAATCCTGTTTTGTAGTGAAACAAACCTACTTACAGTATAAAATAAATTAGGTGGGCCACGAAATAAGGTCCAGTTCAGAAAATCCCGTTTGAACATTAATATTTTAAAACAAATTTTAAAACTTAATTAAATTGTAGAAATTTATTGACTTGTAAGCATACTTTTAAATGGATAGATTGATTTAATAAACAGATTTCTCAATAATTAAATCTATCTATTGATTTGTAAACAAGATTCTATATAAGCTATTGTACTGTGCGTATAAAAATGTACTAAAAATTGTATCAATATATAAAATATATAAATTAATATATGTGAATACAAAAAGTTTGTTCCTGGCTAAAATTTAAATACCTTTGAATAGCTTGATATTTTCAAAAGTGGTTTATTTTATTGAATAGCCCAACACTCAGGATCTTTTGCATAAATAATAATTTTTTAATTTTAACGTTTTCTATATAATTTCGGGACCATCTCCGAGAACCCGTTTTCCGGTCACTTCCGGTGAACACATCCAGTAAGTGTGGTATGTGTCCGATAGAGGAAGAATAGATCTTTCATTTTAACCATCGATCGATCCAATCGGTTGAGAAACACAAAAGTTGTGAAAGGTCAAAGTACAACCATTTTGCCAAAATGTACAGGGTTTGCCCATAATTTGGGGAAATCTCAAAATAAATCTGAAAAAATTAGAATATTTTTCAAAAATATTGACACATTCCACATTTTCCGGATGTTGTCACCGGAAGTGACCGGAAAACGTGTCTCGGTGACGGTCCCAAAATTATACAGAGTTTTTCTATTAGTTTTCAGTTTTTGTCAAAACGTTTTCACCTGTCTCGTTTTGGTCAAAAGGTTTTCACAAACCTGTCCTTTCGGTCAAAACTCTTTCACAAACAGTCAAAACATTTTCACACTTTGCACTCAAATACCTGTTTTAAAGGTTTGAGCACATGTTTTGTGTATTAATCATTTGTAAGTGAGGTTTAATTAGTCATTTAGTTTAATTGTGATAATGGAAGAGATAGATATAAATGTGACACCAATGAGGAAGAATAGATTCACAAGTAATGAGAAGAGAGAAATGATAATTAAGAAGATAAGAGATGGTATGAGTCCTTCAAGTGCCGGCGGTATGTTCAATGTGTTACCAAATACGGCTCTAAAATTGTATCAAAAGTACAAGAACACTGGTTCAAAGATCAAACAATGCGTTTGTCACCGGCCACAGAAGCTAACTAACGCCCGTAAGGAGATAATATGTGATTGGGTGGACTAGGACTGCACACTAACCCTCGGGGAACTTCGCCGCAAGTGTTTGGATCAGTTTCCAGATATTGCGGACATATCTGTATCTACCATCGACAGAGCTTTGAAGGCATTTCACTATTCATTTAAAAGAGTACATCCCGTTCCACAGGCCAGGAATAGCCCTCATGTCATCAATGAGCGCTTCAATTATGCCATCAAATACAATCGAATGATGGCCGAAAGTGATAAAATTTTTTACATCGATGAAACTGGCGTACAGGTCTGGTCACGAAGAAGTTATGGACGGTCTGTGAAGGGAACAAAGGCATACAAACAGAAGAAGTGCCTCAGAAGCCGTAACTATTCAATGGCAGCGGCAATGAATGAGAAGTCTATGTATTTCAATGAAGTACAAGAGAAGGCCTATAATAGGGATGATTTTTCGGCCTTTTTGGTTCAAGTATTTCAATACTTAAGAAACGATATCACCGGCGCACACCTGGTCATGGACAACGCCTCTTTCCATCACAGCGAGATCGTCGAGAACACTATCCGAGCGCACGGACATAACCGTGTTCTTACCGACGTATTCACCGTTTCTCTCGCCCATAGAGGAAGTGTTCTCTCAGGTATGGGAGCGGTTGGGTGAACAGGGTCTTTAAATATCAATAAATTCAATTCAATTCAAATAGTGGAAGCGATCCATCAGAGGTCGGGAGCCCACCAATGAAGAGGAACTCCATAAAGCTTGCTTTGCTGCAAGCGCTGACATCACTGAAGATCACTGCATGAACTACTTTAAACATATGGAAACATATATTCCTCGATGTTTTGATAGAGAAGAGATCTTAAGCTAGTCTTATAAATAATTTAAAACGAATTATTTGAAATAAAACTTAAAAACTATTTTTGTCTTTATTTGTGAAAATATTTTGACTGTTTGTGAAAGAGTTTTGACCGAAAGGACGGGTTTGTGAAAACCTTTTGACCAAAACGAGACTCAAGTGAAACCGTTTTGACCAAAACTGAAAACTAATAGAAAAACTCTGTATTAAAAGCGATAAATTAAAAAAATTATGCAATAAATTCTCTGATTATTAGGCTATTCAATAATACAAACCACTTTTGAAAATATTCACTCTTGAAAAGACGTTTGAGAGAAATTTAAATTTTAACCATTAACAAACTTTTTGTATTCCCTTATATAATATATTTCTCTTTTAACATAAAATATCTATACACTTATTTATTTTAGTTGTAATTGATAAGAATTTAATACTACAAATTATTATTTTGCAAATAAATGTAAAAATCAAGAATGAATGCACAAATATTTATTTTAAATTAAAATGTAAATTTCCATAAAATAATCCGCAAAATAATTAGCATAATATAAAAGCAACATAATATTAAAAATAAATTAAAAATATAAGCATCATATCGAATAGCTTTACATAATTAGTCTAATATTTCCTAATTAATGTATAAACATAAATTACGGCCAGTTATACAATATAATACACTAGCTCGATCGCTCATGAATGGATTAGACAATTTTCTGGTTCTTAGTGTCTTGTTTACCGGCAATGTTCGTGTTCTCCACCTTTTTCACATTGGTCACTTGCGTTTTCTTCTTGTATTCCGAATTTATTGTACCACCATCGTTCGATTGGGTGTTGCCCTCGCAATTATTGCCATTGGACAGCACTCTAGCATTATTCGCAGCTTTAATACGATCGAAACTGATCGCCTTAAGAGCCGCGTTCACCCCACTTAGCGCACTTCCTCCCGGCGATTCCTTGTTAACCGCGCCGAAGATTCCGCCAGGTCCTTGATTACCCACATCGGGAACTTGAGCATACACGTGATTTAATACGGCAACGGCTAGTACCAGCGCCGTAATGTATTTGATTGGCATGCTGAATTGATTGTTCGTAGCGGTGCGTGTAGGGATGATAAAAAATTACTAATCTTTAAATTAATAAGTTTGTAATAACTATTAGTTTTAGAGTATCAACTACTGAATGAATGTTATATGCTTGGTTAATTGGGGTATTTATATCATTTTCTAATAGAGAGTTTTAAATGCTTGATCATGTTCGTGATGTTTATATGGGAATTTTTTTTATTAGTTGGCAAGTTATTAGTAATAAATTTAAATTATTTATATTAAGATAGAATTTATTGTTCCATAATAAATTAAATAAAATTTTATAATTTTTTTTGTATCCAAAATATTATTTATAGATTTTAGAAATTCCATTACAGTTTCTATATATTATATTATATAATTTATGTTTATAGCATAAAATATTTGTTTCAATTTTAAATAATTACACTGTACAATATTTATGATTGATGTATGATAATAATAAAAATATTTTTTAATGATGAACCATGTCATTTTTGCTTGTTGTTTGTTAAAAATGTAAAATTTATTAAGTTGAATAATTAATTATACTTTTAAATGGATCTTTTATTTATTGTTTTAAGTTTTAATTTGGCTGTCATTAAATATTATTCAAATAAATTGCTAAATAATTTTTTAAAACAAATTAAACTAGTTCAAGTGAACAGCATTTGTTTTGTTATTTCAGAATTTTCTTATATTATATTTTTATTACCAGGTCATACATACATTATACTAAACATTATAACAAAAAGCTAGTAAACATATTAAGGTTACTTTTGCACCGGTCATCTCAAATACAGTTATTTTGAAACAAAACCTTTAATGAACACATTTATTAAATTGATAATTAATACATTTTTGATTATGAATATAATTATAATTATAATTTAATATTAAATTTATAATGATTAAGATACATAATATTATAGACTATAATTTAGAAACGATATACAATAATTGTAAAAATTATTATGACATATTGCGTTATTTTATACAAATTACACAGCTAGTATAATAATTTAATTAAAATTTTTTTATTACAGATACAGTATATTAAAAATAAAAACTATATGAGAATATGAGAAGCATTAACTGGTGGGGCTATAATATAAAACGCAACAAGCTGAAACGATGGATGTGGTTGTGCAAGCAAACTGTAAACTCAAGTATTTTAGTTTATACTATAAAATACGCAAATTAAGTGCTATACAGTATTATGTGAAATATGTTAGTTTACAGTTTGCTTGCACAGACACATCCATCGTTTCAGAATTGAGCTTTTCATATGTTAAGTCTACGAGAATACTAGTGAATATCGTATAGAATCGGTGTGTGATAAGGGCGTCAGGATGGTGAAGCACCACCGACCGGACACATAGCCATTGTTATTAAATGATGACCAAGCTGGTATCTAATATTGTTTAAAACCACGTTGCTTGCCCGTTTTAGGCCTAACGTTACGGTCATAATTATCAATGATTTAACATTAATGTCATGTTCTATTAATTGGTTATACTACCTTATAGTTAATATGTTAGGTGTTATTATACTGTCTAAAATTTAGACTCTAAATACTTATTTACTATCATGTTAGTATTTTTAATTAGTTGTTAATTAACTGATAGAATAGTCAAAATACAAATAAATTAAGTAATAAATTAACTGTATTTAAATACTATAATCAAATAATGTAACATGACTATGAATGTTAAATCATTGATAATGTTAATCGTAACGTTACCGCATATTAAGTAAACTGGAGTTATAACTAATGAATGACTACAACATGCAATGATATTTATAACATTGTTATTTTGCTTTACATTATAATTACCTGATGTTTATAGTTAAACAAATTTTTATTCATTTAAAATCAAATGAAATATATTGTATAAAATTTTTAAAAAATAAAAATATCAAATATTATATGGTGCAATAATCATATAAATTAATAAATAATAGAAATAATTAAAAATTATATCATATTTATGCTAAATATGCTACGCAAAATGTGTTTATAAAATGAATATTAATAAATTAAGCTATGTTTTTAGCATTTAAATAAATCAATCAATCAGATGAAATAACTATTTTATTAATTTTGTATTAGACATTTACTGTATGCGTGCATAAAATATTGCCTAAAAAAGTATATGAGAAAGCTTATTTATAAAAGTCTAGTTTAATTTTAATTTAAAAATTAGTTTAATAAGAAATTTTAATATATTCACTTATGAAAACAACAAGGTCTAACTTACAAATTAGAAAATATTAATCATAGATTAAACATCACAAATCTTTCAAAAATACATATGTGGACCTAGAACACATTTCGGGGACTTTTGTATAGCATAGAAAATATAGTCATGTAGTGAAAAGTTTATATTTATTATATATACATAATATATTATATTTATAAACATCTTACAGTATTTATACAAGTAAACATATTTGCAGAATAATTATTTAAAGAACTTTGCCATATAAACACATCATGGTATTAGATAACAATATTAATGTTATTTTTATATAACTTATTGTTGATCATTAATAACTACATTAAAATTACTGTAATAT
>CAJPVJ010000937.1:0-19218 GCA_905397405.1 Oppiella nova
TAAATATTAAATTAAAATCTAATTTTAAAAATTTAAATTTTTAAAAAATTATAATAATTTTTAAAAATAAAATATAATTTTTACAAAATAGATCGTTACAGAAAATTGTCTGGACACTGAACATTTTAATTATGTGCACAATTCCATCATACCTGGGATCATTACTTTGGAGTATGAGTACCATGATAACAATGGCGGTGGTGACAGACCATTTATAATTGAAAACCACATGGGTCTATTTGGGCACAGACTTTTCAGTGCTAAATTAAATGTGCATGTCCTTCCCACCTATGTTGACGTTATATTCCCGGTTCCTTATTTTGATTCAATATTGACCAAGGTAGTTTCCTGTTACATAGCACCTATGAGATCTAGTGTTGCAGGTTTTGCTTTTACTAAACCGGGATTATTAAGAGGATTAACCGGGGTAATTGTGTTATTTATTGCACATTTTCAGGTAATTTAGTTATATAATGAAGGAAATTTAACACAATAAAGTTACTATGATTATTTACAAATAACATTATAAAGTTATAATAAATATAATAATATTATTTATTATTTTAAGATTTAATTTCGTGACTTTGTTTAATATTTAAAATTAATTAAGTTTTTTGTAAAGTTATTTTTTACATTTTTAATATTTTAGGGCTATGGTGACATGCCAATTTGGCAAAATATGATCAGGCCCAAAATCCGTTACAAACACGAAATGATATATTAATGATCAGAATTAAAAGGTACTGGCAAAAGTATTTGGTTGTCAAATAATAAAATGATTGGACTTCATAAGCGTAAATAATTTTTAAAGTTTTAAATTAATTTATTATAATAAAACAATTAATAAAGTTTACTATGCTTACAGTTATTTATGTTTTGCTAATTGAATGAACAAAACATGTGAATAAATAAAAACTTTCATATTTATGGTGATTAGTGATATACAGTTAAAGTTAGAAAATTTACTAAAAAATTAAATATATTCTTTTTAGTAATTATAATACTATTGATAATGAACATATTCAATCAATAGTGAGTTCATCACCACGTTTATAAGCTTTATATTTATTGATATCGTGATAGCGAGGTGTGACTGTTGACCAGTACACATTCCCTTTCAACAGGCACATAATAGCATAAGTATAGTCATTGAGCACCGGTATGTTGAGCTCAGCCAACAAAGTCGCATATTTGTAGGTCATTTCCCACGACTCGTGTATCATAGCCACCACCTTATCGCTAGCTCTCTGGGCATTGCATTTATCATTATACATTATGATGTAGATCAGGGTGAATTTGCCTTGTTGTTGCATAGTTTCTTTTTTACTCGAATAGATATCATTGCTGTAATAAAAGTTACGAACTGTCCACTTGTTGAATAGGTGCCAATTGGGGTTATTGATAATTTCCGGGTAGTTATCAGGGTCAAACTCAAGCGAGGCGTATATGAAAATTTGCATAATTATGTAGCCAGCGTCCAGCGGCCTAAAAATGGACATTTACAATTATTTATAATAATCAAACATGCACATTCTCATTATTTAATAGATTATCTAAGCTGATTATATAATGTTTAGTTAATTAATTTAAAATAATAAATTGCCTTTATTATTACTAACCTTATATTATCGTACTGTTCGAATGTGGGAATACCCTTGCCCAGTTTAACTTTTTCTGTAATTTCATAGAGTGATAACCAATCCTCATAAAACTGATCATGGATCTGTCTCAATTTAGGGGTAAACACTTTGTCCAACAACTCGCTCAACACGTTATACATTCTGTCCATAAAGTCGGTACCCGTAGATATGCGATTCATCATGTTAGTTTTCCATAAACTGTAAATACAAAAAACGGAATAACAAATAAGGTTATATTTATACTTTACTTTAATTAATTTAGTGTGTAACAAAATTTTTGTAAACATTTACGTAAGAGTTGTATGATTTTACAAATTATTTTAAAGTTAGTAAACTAATAATATTATTATATTAAAATTATTTTTGATTTTTGCACAAAAGCAATCCTACAATAAAAGTTATTAAAATAAAAGTACGCACGCAACATGGTGAGCCTGGTCATGTGTTTTCTTATCTAGAAAGTCATCAAGGTACAGTGCAAAGCCGTTCCAATAGTTCAAAATGATCAGTATATCGTGTTGCTTGATAGTGGGAAATGACAAAGTGACCGCGTCCGAAATTTTTTCCTTGTCTTTATGGTCTTCCCCCTTAACTTCGCTAATCATCTTTTCAAATATTGCCTGAGCGTTGGGAACATATTGGTTCCGCTCAACCCTTTCTGGTATGAGTCCCCGGATATCATACGCCATGATCTTGTCGTCCAAATCAGTCCGTTTGACCACAAAGTCCTCTGGAGTTCTGTCCGACATTATGACTAATTTTTGGGAAAATAATATTACAATTTGAAACACAATTAAACATTAATTCCGGATAAACAATGTGAAGTAAGAAATCTTACAAAAATAAACTTGTTTACATTATGAAAAATAATGAACAATAATATAAATTACTTGTCTTTGTTTTAAATGTTTTTACATAAAAATAGACATAATATGAATCGATGGATTTAATAACCGGTTTCTTGGGAAAGCATTTAACTAGGTTATGAACTATTGGTTATGAGCTTTATATCATTTAGCATGCATTCAATTGATTAACGCATTAACAATAGTTCATAACCCAGTATATGCTTTCCCAAGAAACTGGTTATTAAATCCATTGATTCATGCCTAATAATAATATTATGTGATTCATATTATTATCTAAAAAACTGTGTTGACTGTAAATTTTACTATGTTATGGACTTGGGTTACCATTAATTGTAATTTATTGTTTTGTGGCATTCCCTATGTAAAAATTGTTACAATATAAGTGTCGGTTAGAGTGGTTTGTCTTAAATAACACATTTTATCATTGTAACTAGTTATAGTTGTAGGATACTGTTGACCAGGGTACTGGTAATAAAGATAATAAGGTATAATCTGCTGATTATTTATATTTTATGGGCTTTGCTTAAAATATTGTTGCCTTTTGTGAAAGGTCTGGATAGCTTTGGTGGTGTTTTAGGGGCTTTGCTATCAATACCGGCCGTGTATTTCTTACAACAGGAAGTGGAGCTGGAGTTTGTGGGTATGTCGTGAAATAGAGTCCGATCGGGTCGTACTCTGCGGGTATGAATGGGTTCATGTGACCTGGATGTTATCTCTTAGATTGCGTATCTTTCTTTGGTTTCAGTTATCCTTTTGATGATGTTTTTGATTGAAGTCTTTTTTCTGGTTGTTGTTGTTTGAAATTAATTGAATGAATGAATTTACTTAACTTTTTAGATCCAGTTCTGATTGCGCCAAATGAGACCTGGGTTATTATGAGTTAGTATTTAGGATTAGTTCTAAAATAACAATTAAAATAAACTCTTTTGTTGTCTAATATTGTTTTTATGAAAAATGACTTTTGATAGTAAATCCAGATGTGAATGATTTTATATAATTGTCATTAACATTGAATACAGAAAATAAATTAATATTAACTGCAAATATGGTTTTATATCTTAATTAAAATTCTTTAATACTTTTGCTTTATCCTTGATTAAAGTACTACATCAATTTATTTAGTAAAACTTAGTCAACAGTTTTTTTTATAAAAAATGTCTATTTTTATGTAAAACCATTTAAAATGCTAAAACATTATTTATTATTTACAAAAACTTAATTAATTTTAAATATTATATACAAAGCTATCAGATTATATTTTAAAATTTTCATAAATAATATTTAGTAATTTATCATAACTTTTTTAATGTTATATTTTAAATTATCATATTAACTTTATTGAGTTAAATTTCCTTCATTATTAACTAAATTATCTGAAAATGTGCCATAAATAGCACTATTATCCCGGGTAATCGGTTTAATATTCCTGGTTTAGTAAAAGCAAAACCTGTTACACTAGATCTCATAGGTGCTAAATAACAGGAAAATGCCTTGATCAATATTGAATCAAAATAAGGAACCGGGAACATAACATCAACATAGGTGAGCATGGCTTGAATATTATAATTAATATTAAATATTCTATTCCCAAATAGACCCGGGTGATTTTTAAATATAAATGGTTTGTCATAACCATCATTGTTATCATGGTACTCAAACTCCAAGGTTATAATTCCAGATATGATGTATTTGTATACCTAATTAAAATGCTCCGTGTCCGAATCATTTTCTGTTACAATTTGTTTTGTAAAATTAGATTTCATTTAAATCCACATCAAATAAACAAAATATTTTGCAAAATAATAACACACTATTTATATGACAGTATCTATTTAACAGTGAAATAAACTCTTGTATAAAATCATTAGTAAGGGCTTATCAAGGCAAGGACCAAGGTATTTTATTTTATTCAAGTTTTCTCATAGTGATGTAGGACATGGAAACAAAGACTAATATGAAAAGTATTATAGTTTTTTTAATTAATCCAAAATGGATCAAAATTAGATTTCATTTAAATCCACATCAAATAAACAAAATATTTTGCAAAATAATAACACACTATTTATATGACAGTATCTATTTAACAGTGAAATAAACTCTTGTATAAAATCATTAGTAAGGGCTGTCAGGACAAGGACCAAAGTGTATTATTTATTAACTAAAATATATTGATCTGAATTGGCTAAGTAATGGGTGGTCGTGTACCAGGTCAGGTAGGCAGCAATGTGTGCCATACTCTATAATGTATATACCCACGATCCATTTTGGATTAATTAAAAAAACTATAATACTTTTCATATTAGTCTTTGTTTCCATGTCCTACATCACTATGAGAAAACTTGAATAAAATAAAATACCTTGGTCCTTGCCTTGATAAGCCCTTTGTAATTAAACAGAAACAGACTTCTTTGCACCATTAGCACTATTGGCACCATTGACACCCCGAGAGAGAGAGAGAGAGAGAGAGAGAGAGCTCATAATGTGTAAAATTATTAAACTATTAATTTTTTATTGCAACATGATAATGGAAAAACATCAAATTAACTAGTTTTTAAATTAAATTATGACCCTTTCATAAAACTATTTATTACAGTATTTATTAATAATAAAGCTTGTTAAACTTAACTTGTACTTGAATTGATAATAATATTATTTGTTTTTGAATGATTATGTGTAAATTATGACAATTTATAAAAAATATTTTATAGTATATTTTTTATTCTATTATATAAACATACTAATAACAATTTTATTGCCTAAAAGTGTATTTGTCTCATCATCAATTATTTACAAATAAGTTATTATCACATGTTTATTTTGAACTTCTAACTTTATTTTTAATTATTTGTTAATTTTATTTCATGAGCGTAGGGTTGAGTGCAATGTGTTTTTTGGACATTTAATTGGTCGCACAATAATCACGAGATGAATCCAATAATACCATTGGATATTGCATTAAACCATATGTTATGTGCATGCAGTTTATTAATATAAAGTCAGACATTTTTTACAATATACATTTTTCATTGAATTTATAATTTTAAAAACTTTTATTATATTTTATTATAAATAAGACATGAATTGTTTTAGTTTTATAGTTTTTGCATTGTCTCTGTTTGGTAAGTGATTTATCGTAATCTTAAATGTTTTATATTTATGTCAAATTGACTGAATGTTTGTGACAAATAGTATTAATACTTAGTTAATGTTAATATATTGTAATTTAAGTTAGATTTGGGATAAAAATATTTTAATGCATAATTATATAAATAACTTAAATTTAAATATTCTGAATAGTATTTTATTACATTATATATTACTAAAATAATTAACAAAACAAAAATTAAAAATGAATTAAATTTAAAAATTGCAAATAATATACAACAATATTGAATAGCCTACGACCCTTTAAATATACTAAAAAGTTATATATACTTAAAATAATACCAAATAATTAATATACAACTAATAAATCTTTTGAAATAAATGATAATTATTACCTCTATATTTATAATCTCTCTCTCTCTCTCTCTCTCTCTCTCACTCTCTCACTCACTCACTCAATTGTTCTGTATTTTTAAACAATACAATAATTGGTATAATATACATGTGGTTGCATAAAGAGCTGATCTGGCAATAGTATAGTGAATTGTATTCAATAGATATAGTGATTTGCATTTTGTTACAGTTTAATTTTCCACAATAAATATTGCAGTGTTACGGGTATACTAACACTGCTATTCTATGTATACTCTCTATTGTACTGTACACTGCTATCCTGTCCCGTTACATACTGTTAGCTCAGTATTGGCTAACTGTCAATCCCTATGGAATGCCAGTACCTCCCTTCCCTTTCCCAAAGTTGTGCTAATATATAAGTGTAGACTCACCGAACACTCGGGGCTGTTATCCTTGAGAGCACACACTCTGAACTACAGAGTGGTGCAGATTGGCCTCTGTTTTAGTCATAGACCTTATAGTTTATGTTATCCTTAACTAACAGTATATGTGTTTCAATAAATAGTATTATACTTATTATTTTGTGCCTAAACCTCTGCCTACCTCTGAAAACCCCCTAATTATCACAACTCTGGTGTAGGTTTGGTCGGAGTGATTGCCACGCAAGCGGGCATAACCCGACGGGTAAGTACGGTAAATACTGCCAACCTGTCAATTGGCGAACAGGTGTGTGTATAAGGTATTGCACGCTTCACGCGTTTACCACAAGTCGGTCCAACGTACCCGTAGCGTTGTAATATTTTTTTGTAATTAATAAATAGGTTTAAAATATATTAAATTATTTTACTTAATAATAACTGAAAGGGAATTATAATTAGTTATTTATAATAAGTTAATGATAAGTTTCACAACAATGGTTTGAAAATAGCTTAAATGTGCTGAATATCCCACTATACCATATGCTAAGCCTATGGGATGGATATACAGTTTCAAAACAAATCTTCAAAATTTCTTAGGAATGCTAAAATAGCTTAAAAGTGTTGAATATTTCACGAAACATAATGTTAAACCTATGTCTCCTTTCAAGCCCTCCCATATCTAGCACTTCCATCTCCTGCCCTCCCCTATCTTGCAATTCCCTTTCCTACCATCCCCTATCTAGCACTTAAATTTACTACCCTCTCCTATCTAGCACTCGCATTTCAAGCCCTCCCCTATTAACCTTTTTCCTTTCCTACCCCCTATCTAACACTTTCATTTCATGCATTTCCATATCAAGCTTTTTCCTTTCCTACCCTCCCCTATTTTGCACTCGCCTTTCAAGTCCTCCCCTATCTTCTAACTAATTTCAGTTTACAAACCTAATGCAAAATACAATTTTAATTGTGATAGAACATAATTGTATAGATTTTACTGACTGACAATATCTAGAAATTATGAAAATATAATTAATTCTATATTAGCTTAACTGTAAATGTGGGTTTCTATAGCATTGCCATGCAATCCTTGTTAAACTATTATTTAATTAAGTTTTATAATTTATAAAAAATTTTAAATAATTAAGTCTATAAATAATTAGAAATTAGATATTTAGTGAAATATTTTTAATTAAAACTATAATGTATTTTTTAAAATTTTATTCTATATTATACTTGTATTACATATTACTGTTAAAAGTAGTGTTTCGGAAAAATTAAATAAGATTTCAATATTAGCTCAAAATAAAGTTTAAGAATATTTATTCTATAAGTAAATCAGTATGTTAACAATTCTTTCGTAACATTCCTGGACATTACATTATACAGGTGAGACCTTGTCCTGGACACCTCTGGCAGGTTTTAATTCATTGGCAACCCAGGTCAATCCCGCCCAGTTGGTCCCGGTCAATCCTGTAGCGATCGTGCCAGCACAGGTCAACCCTGATAAGTTACTCAGTGGTAATCATAGTAATGAGCATTGTATGTGTTATGATTTGTAATACGTATTCAATTTAATAGCTCCCATAGATGGCGTTATCGGTTATTCGGTAGAGAACCTTGAGAATGCACTTTCGAAGTATGAACTCTTTGGAGACAATAATCGCTCGCTCCCGGAGACCGACCACGAAATGAAAGAATATTGCGGATCAATGGCCGACTTGGATGGTTGGACTTTGTAAGTATCATTTACTTCTTGGAAAATTTAACTATCACTTTGTGCGGGGTAACTAAAGTTAGCCCTTACTAGCAGTGACGGCACTTTTGAAAATTATAACAATAAGTCAAATGTCAACTTAATGTTATAATTTTCAAGTGTTGCCCCTTGTAAATATTCCGCACTATGTTAAAAGTCAAAACCCTTTAATTATGAATTTTTGTGTTTACAAAAAGTTACTCATAATATTAACTTTAATCATTATTGTGAAAGGTGCAAAACAATCAATTTACTGTAATTTTAATTAAGAATTAAATTTATTCAACTCCCCAACTCACCCACCCTCTCGCAGATGTTATATGAATCTTTGGCTCATTATATAAATTACATTGTAAACAAATAGTGTCAAGGTAGCCCTTACTGGAACTAGATGGTTGGCCTCATTGAAACCGAAGGCCTCTAATTTGATTACATCTGTAATAACTGTGCCGTTAGTAGTGAAGACCCTGCCCTCGCTCTGTCTACACCCCAACCGATTGGCAATTGCTAAGGAGTTTAATTCTAATCTCGGAAGTGCCCATGGTAACATGGTCGCCATTAACACCATTGGTGTCCTTAATGAAGCTCTTCAAAGCGATACAAAGACAACTCTACCGACCATTCTTTGGTATTATATAATAAATAACGTAATATTATGTATTGTGCAGACATGAGAGGAAACATTCTGAATCATTCGATGTGTCTGTGCAAGCAAACTTTAACTCAAATATTTTTCTTAATATAATATAATAATTAATTTGGGTATAATATAGTATTAAGTAAAATACTTCAGTTTACTGTTTCAGTTTGCTTGCATAGACACATCGAATTATTCAGAATGTTCCCTCTCATATACATGTACAGTACACAATCATACCATATACACACCGTTATGCAAGTATGCATATATAATAGTATACACATATACAGCTCGCATGGTTTTCGAGACTTACCTAAAAGTTCTAAACTTAAATAACTAACTGACCACTGGTCATTTTACTTAATTTAGATGAGGCTAGGTTAGCTTAAGACACGTCTATTCCACTCATTAAATCAAAAATAATGTCTACTTCTCAGTTAGTTATTTGAGTTTAGGTTTGAGTATAGTATATACCAGTACACGTACTAGGGTTGCCAAACCTCCTCCACTCTGGAGGTTTCTCATCCAATTGGCCTGAAATGGAACAGTCCTCCAGAGGGGTTGTGGTGGACAATGTAATCTCCTCCACAAGAATTTACTTGAATTATTTAAAATTTTCTTTGTAATCCTATATATAATGCTTTCTTTTAACAAATTTTTATACATAATGCTATTATACTTTTTACATAGATTATAAATTTATTGAATGAAAGCATATATATTCAATTGATAACAGTTACACAAATAGCAATTTTAATATATAAGCCTCTATTATAAACACTATTAATTACTAATTGTTACTATCAAATTAACTAAAATTCTGAAGGTTTTTCACATTTAAATACTTTTATAACTTATCAAATTGAGTACTATAAAATTATTTAATGATAGGATTAGCGGTCTAGATTCTTAAAATTGTTTTGATTGATTGTTTTGAGTTTCAATTAAAATCTTCATTCAATTTAGGGGGTTCATAATTTATGAAATTTATATGTTTGAGATTATAGTAACACACAGTTTGAATTTTATTTATAATTTGAAATTCTCCCGGAAAATTCACTAAATACCAGATAAATTGACTAAGATTAATCAGAAATTTTGTTAAAAATAAAATAAAATAAAATTTTTATATTTAAAATAATAATTTAATTCTTCTCATCCAAATCTCCTCCAGAAAAATATCTAATTTTTCTTTCTGTCCTCCAATCCCGAAAAAAGTGTTGGCAACACTAACACGTACCCAGACAAATACAATAACTTAAAAAATAAAAAATATTGATTTAAATATTTGTTTTCAAAATAACGCCCAATGGTAGTGCGCTAAAAGAGTATCACTGGCTACAAGGTCAATTATTCAGCGAGGGTGAAAATCGCCAATTTGTGTCGGACTACCTGTCATATTACCCGACTCTAGTACAACAGGCTGAGGCAATGTCAGTAAAGGCTGCTGATCAGTGCGACCTTAGCCAGGGTACTAAATTCACTGGACCTAGATACAAAACGGTGATGGTGTCCGCTGCCAAAGCGCTCGAAAAGTTCCTGGACGAATAACTCCCTATTACTGGATTTGGTTATAACCTTGTCCATTTTTATTCATATATTATGTATTAACAATTTTAATAAAAAAAGTGATTTTCAAACACACGTTTTTATTTTTAAAATGCTACTTTTAAATTATTTTAAATATTATAAGAATCTCAATCTTTATATGAATTATTATTCTTTTATTTTATTTGAAAGAATTTCATTAAATATGGAGTAATCACCCGATTTATGTTGATTAATAAAACTTGTAAATGCCATAATACAAATAAGTACCATAGGTCGGCATCTATTTGTCGACGATCATGATTCAAATTATAGTTGAGTACCCAATAATCCCTGACTATACGAACTATCATTATACTCCAACCTAACAAGTGTTTTGCATTTTCCGAAAACCAAATAACAATTAAATTGAACTTTCAAAAGATTACAAAAAAATAAAATGTTTTGAAATTTAGTTTTATTTATTTATTTACAAATATTTATTGTTACTGAATAAATATTTTTACACAGATAACCAAAAATATATAATATCGTTATAGTGTATGATTTATATTATAATACATAATAATGAACAAACTCCCTGTAATCCATTACAGTATAATTAACACAAAACACAGATTATTGTTAAGTATAATACAATGTAAACCCTTCTGAAATAGATATTAAATTCATTTTTAAATGTTTGTATTATATTTAGTAATTTTAAATAGAAAGGTAAAATATTTAGAAATAAATATAAGTGAATAATTATAAACTGTAACTTTAATCAATAATTGTCTAAAAATATGTTTGTTGTTTACATTCAATGATAAATTGGGAATTTGGCCTGTCAGGCTTATATTTATTTTGTTGCTTGATACTTTTTAAAACATTTGAATTATATTTTACAACTGTTATCGCCACAAGCCGGTGTGTTCAGGATTGCCAAATAATGGCTGAATTCTCCCTGAATATAATGATTAAGATAGGATCACATATAAATGAATTCATTTAACTATTAATACTTAGGCACACATTTGCTTAAGATTTCATTATTTATGATAACATTATTACAAAAAATAAATAATTTAATAATCAAAAGTGAAAAATTATTTTTTCAATATTACTTTAACTGTGACTATATTCGTTAATTGTATTGTTCTCTATGACATTATATTTAGTAGTGATAGCATTCATACTAAAACACTTATTAAATAATTATATTAGTTTTTAATTTAATATTATGCTATAACTACGAGTTTAAAAATATAATATTTTAAAAGTTTATAAAACCAGTTAAGGACTCATCCATTATTTTACTAATTGAGAAATAGCATTATGTTAAAATAATAAATTATATAACTTGGCAGTTTTAAATAACTATTAGATAATTTACTATACTTGCAGATTATCAATACAAAACAAATCTCACCTTGCACTACTATATCTACCGGTATACTAACTGTTTATCTCTCCTCTCCTCAGAATAAATTGTAAAATAACTGCTGTTCCCAATAATTATAAACAAGGTAGACTAGCAACAAATGATACACCGAATTTTATTATTTTTAGTTTGATATTAATTTTGATTAAATAAATATGTTTATTATCGTAGTCGTTGATTTGACCTACGTTGATTTGACCTACAATACCTATAATGTTAAAATATTATCCAATTTATAACGGTTCCGACCATCATATCATTGCATGTGGTATATCGATGGAATCAGCTCAATGAGTAGATTAAGAAATTATCTTCTTGAGTTGAATTAAATAGAATTATCTTCTTTGNATATCGATGGAATCAGCTCAATGAGTAGATTAAGAAATTATCTTCTTGAGTTGAATTAAATAGAATTATCTTCTTTGACCATGGAGGAATATTAGTTGATCCAGATTAAGAAGTGAATTTCTTAACCTACTCAATGAGCTGATTCCAACCATATACCACATGCAATGATTCGATGGTCGGAACCGTTAATAATTTAGTATTGTAGGTATTGTAGATATTGTAGGTCAAATCAACGTAGGTCAAATCATAGATAATCGTTTATTATTGTTTTACTGAAATTATATGATAGCAAGTTGTTTTAAAACTTTATTAAAACTTAAAAAATATAAAATATTCGATATTTGATTTTCCGTTAATTAACAAAATGTTAAATAAAATTATATAAAACAAAAAACTGCATTAGTTTTACAGTTTTAAATTACTTTACCAACTTTACTCTAAATTCGAATTATATTCAAGAATAAAATAAAACTGATCATGACCAATTTTGCCGAAACTATAGACAGCCACTGATCATACATGATTATATTAATGTATTAATTGATAAATCTAATATACTTAAATTAATTTTAATTATGTTTTAAAATAATAAGAATATTAAATTACATTTAATTTTTAAAATAAATACACAATTCAACAAATAGATATATATATATATATATATATATATATATAATATAGAAAATATAGAAATATCTAACAAATAAATTGAAAAATATAAATTGTAAACGTTAAAACAATAGTTTTTGTTTAGCCTGATAATATAGCATTTATGGTAAAAATCAATCTATTTATGAATCAATTAAACCAAATTTGTTGCAGTAATACATTTCAAAAAATTGGCACTAATTTAGATGAAATGTGTTTATCGGTGAAATAAATTATAATAATATTATTAGCAATACTGTAAAACAGTTATGATTAACATATTCAAAATAAATACAAGTAAATAATCATAAACTGTAACTTTAATCATTAATTTTAGAATAATATATTAGTTGTGTACTTACAGTATAAAATTGGTTTACTCACCGATCCTTCTCTTATATAATCCAAATCAATAACAAATGAATCAAATTGACACAAAAGTTTTTTTTAAAACTTAGTTCATTACTTGACTTATATTTACGGATGAAATAAATTCATTCATCAAATCCTCGTGAATACAAGTCTTATGAATAGAGCATTTATAAATTTTGTTTTAATTTATATAAAATATTTAATGTGTCAAACATTAAGTGATAAAGTATTACATCATATGATCGTTTGGGTGCTGAAAAGAGGTATCTATATTTCAATTCAAACTGTATACATAACATAATCATTAGTTTTAGTACTATCACATATTACATTGTATACAATGAATAGAAAGAATATGTTATATATACAGTTTGCATTGAAAAATAGATACCTCTTTTCAGCACCCTGACGATCATATGCTTCAGTCATGTGACTCATGTCCATATAATTAAACAAAAATAATTTTACAACAAATTAATTTTATTTAATAAAATACATAACAGTCTAAAATGCAAATTAAATAAATTTCCATTATTATTATTAAGATTTATTAAAACTTTAATTTCAAAATAAAGTTTTTTCATATTTAATTTTTATATAATACGATAGATTGGTACATTATTAAAAAACCAATAATAATTATTTATTATGTATGTATTATGTAATATATCGTAATAACGTAAATTTAAATAAGGTAATAAATATTAATGGAAATATTGTTTGTGGTAATGTAATTAGTTTTCAATTAAATAAATTATATATAAATATGTAGTTATATTGATATTTATAGTTTATGAAGTATGTTCACAAAGGTGAAGTATCTAGAATCAGTGAAAAAAACTAGAAAATTATTGTAATATATAAATCACTTCTGTTTTACTAATATAATGTATGAATTGATAAAATATTATTTTAATAATATCTTATTATTTAAGTTATTAATGATATCAGGGTTTTTGTACCAAATATATGATTAAACAGTCAATTACTTGGAGTACGAAGTGAACACTGATTTGAAGTTTGACCGCAGTTTTGGTAACTATTTCTCAAACTATTCGATCACTGTTTGCGTGAATAAAGAATATTCTGTTAACACAAATTAGTCAATTCAGAAATTCTTACGGAATATTCATTTGGTTTGCGAGTTAGACACAGAAAAGTGTTCAAATGTATCCCGAGTATATTTGCGACATAAGTACGATAACAGCATTTGTTTCACGTTTCTAAGTTAATATTATTATTATACCAATTTTGAAAAGCACCCGGTGGCCACCATATCATTTACTAATATGAGTAGAGCTGAGGTAAGCCTACATTTAATCTACAGTCCCTCGCATTTTATAGAAATGTCAAAATTAGATAAAATGTTGTTGCTATATATCATTGATGTTAACACGGATCTACAGCTACTGTTGCCCCGACCCTATCGGACAGACTGTTACGACTATGAGGCCAATCGTATGGCAAGTGTTGGCCACAAATCCAGAGCCGACTGTATGTTAGAAGTGATGAAACAAATTGAGCGCAAAAAGTGTCAAAACAATCACTTCTGGAGTTNACAAATCCAGAGCCGACTGTATGTTAGAAGTGATGAAACAAATTGAGCGCAAAAAGTGTCAAAACAATCACTTCTGGAGTTCACAGATGTATACAAATGAAAGTCAATTAATAATAAATAATACATATAATGAATGTTTAGTTAGACCCGATTATAAGCTACTATATAGTGTGTAAAATTGAGTGCGTTAATTATTTAACAAATGTGCACGCTTATTATAAAATATATGGCGATGGTCCAGTGACAATTATTAATTATACTTATTATAAGCAAATTAACATGGTGTGGCATTATAGCTCAAAAATGGATTTAATAACATATTTGTCAACAATGGGTGGACTGATGGGAATGTGGATGGGATTCAGTGTTTATACGATTGTCACGACAACTATAGATAACATACGAGTTATTATTTGGAGATTAAAACGGATTAAGAGATGGAAAATTCATTTTAAAACATTAATCCGTTTTGGAAAATATTTAAAATGTGTAAAGTCGTTTGTCTGAGAGAATCAGTACATATTTACATTTTAATCAATGTTTAACCTTTGACCCATAGCTTTGGTCAATATTAAATTTTGACAAATTTTGACATAACACCTGTTTTGATTTGGTTTGTGTACTGATTCCTTGAGACAAATAACTATATCACTTGTGGCAAGTGTTTTAATAATGAGTTTTCAAATTACTGATATTTTCCAAGAATATCGCAAAAATAACATTAAATTCACAATTACTATAACGCCAACCATAGCTCTACCCCAGGTAAAAGTCGGTATACACCCATCTATTAGTGATATCATAGCTTTATCAAAATATTATCCAGGCTATTTTCAAGAATTTGCACAAATATTAAAATCAGATTCTATAGCCGATAGTTTACCAATATTTTACACAAAAATAAACTACAAGATATTGTCCACAAATAATATGAGTATATATCGCAATATAATATATGATTATCGACAAAGTGAGTGCTATTTATTATTTGTAAATAATTTGAAACTACCATGCCCAGCTCATGAAACCAAAATTCGGCTCTACCCTGGTGATAGCGAGGTTACATCATCGCAAGAATTGCTACATTTATATTTTTCAAACACTACCACTGACTTTGTTTTGGATATTAAGTCACTTTTAATTGACAACCGATTGGAGAGAATTGTGTTTAAATACAATAGCCTTGGAGTGCGTTATATGTCATTATATATAGCGTCGAGTGAATCCGAAAATCTGGTTATGATTACCGAAAATAGCGAATCAAACGTGAGGTTTACGTCCAAATCGTATCGACAGTTAAACCGAAATACATTTCAGTGCTTAGAAAGTGACGATTCATTGACTGATTACTTATTTTATAAAAGTTATTTCAATTTGAAAGCACCTTATTATAATTGTTTAATACGTGAGCTTAATCATACGTTTAATTGTTTGCCACTTATGGGAGTTGACTACGATATTAGTATTGAACAGCATTTAGAGTATTCTGGATATAAATTCTGTGAAAATTACGCCAATTCTGTGAACGAGACTATTGTGAGTGAAATACTAGATAACTGCCATGATGTATATGCTATATATAAAAGTTTGTGTTTAAATCAAATGATCGAGAATAATTTACTAATAATTAAAAGTGATCTAAATTACACTCAAATCAATTTAATACCCGATTATTACTTTGAGCCACAAATCACTGAGCAATTGGCTATGGATTTCAACGACTTATACTATAATATTGGGGGCACTATAAGTATGTGGATTGGATTGTCCATGCTGTCATTTAGTTCATTAATTTTGTATTTAAAATTTCTTATAATATCTATATTTAATTTGTATACAAAAAAATTAGTAATTATTTTATTATTAATTAGTTGTTAATTGAAAAATTTTTAATATAAAATATTGCTTGTAGTTAATTAAAACATTAATTCTGATGTATTTTAAAGTTTTATATTTAAATTTTTAACTAAATTGTTAATAATTATATTTTTAATTAAATACTGATGTTTAATAAACATTTATAACGTAAAATTAAATAAAACTATTATTATTATTATTCAAAATCAGATAATCTATTATATTATTTGTGTTTCAATTACAGTTTACATTTTGTAATACTTAGATGACTATAGCACAATCTCGCCCATATGTAAAAGTTTGTTCATGGGTAGTGTCACACAAACTAAACTATTTTATTATAATTACTGTGCGAAAATTTTTTAATAGTACAATATATAATATTTGAAAAATTATGTATCAGGGAGACTCTGGTAGCCCCTTATGACAATACGTAAATGGTCATGCTGTACTAATTGGCATTAATGTGGCCTCGGAGCATAATGATTGCAAACCCTCGCAAATATGCGAATGTATGGGATACAATATGACCGATATTCAATATGCTGTCCGTGTGTCCCACTACATGACCTGGATAGTCGACACCATTGTAAACAACACTGGTAAATATCAATTCCCGCCGTATTTTTCTGTTGTATATCGTAGTCAGATTTTATGGCAAACTGGACCATCGACTGGTTAATTAATAGTTAATTACAACCAGTCAATACTAGGCTGGCCACTGTAATTATTATTATTATTATTAATTATTGTTATTATTATTATAGAATACACTAAATATTTTGAACCGCCTTATCTTATATTAATTTTTCAATTTGAATTTTTAATTTGTTTTATAAATAAATTTTAAATATAACATTTATTATTTAATTAAAAACATTAAATCAATGATTATCTTACAACTGGCTAATTTCTATGATTATATTTTTAATTTTTAAAATAAATATTTTATGTATCATTTATTATTTTATTAAATAATAATTAATAAAATCATTTACATTGTATCTAAAATATTAATTGAATTACATAATATTACTGTATTTATATAAAGCGTATTGTGATTATAGCTAATAATAAAAGAAGTCTACCAGTGCATAATATTTAAGGTTAGTCTTACTTAACCTCTCATTAAGACACAGTATATATTTTCACACATTAAATCAGAGCACCGGGCGGTTGTACAGTACAATAAATACATAATTGGCATACAAACACATACTTAATGCTAAACCCACTTTAAAAGTCTAGTTAATTAATGTACAGAATATTCTAAACAAATACACACATATAGTACTTAACAAATATTTATAATACACTATACATCCATTATAATTAATTTTATAATATTAAATTAGCTAGCTAAAAGTGCAACTTTAGAATATTTAATTTATTTATTAGTTATAATTTTTAGTTTAGTTTACAAGAATTATGTATAATAAAATTGTTTGTATTGTAACTAGGTTACAATGTATCACTTATTAACTATTTATATACAAAGTTATATACACAAAAATATTTTTGCAACAAACTCATTTTGTTTTGTTAGTTTTTTACATACTCGACATACAATTCAAGGATATTTTGCGTGAATGTGAATGTCGTATAAAAAATACACACATTTCTAACTAATCCCAAAAATCCTCAGCAATTATATTGCAGTGTCGCGTGGGTTGAGGTCATAATTGTGGTGACATTTTCATCGCTCAACACAAAAATATTTTTCAATATTTTTTGTAAATAACATTTTTCAACACTAATTCTCGTAGTCATCATATAATTAAAGGTTTGTAGTACAACACCCGTGTATATGGTATTTGTATAGATAAAATATTTTAACATAATTTTTATCACTTGTAATTGTTTGTAGTGGTAAATAATTAAGTGTACATTAAATATAAATAATTGTATATAATAAATTAAATAATTGTTCCAGTTAGAAAGTAATATTATTTGTACCTGTATATTTATTACTATAATCATGTATTTTCTGCAAGCAAAAGTAATTAATTTCATTTGATAATTAAACATTATTTTAATAATGAAAATTTTAATCAAGTTAAATACATTATAATTTATATAATTGTGTTAATTTTAATTAATAATTTTTAAAATATAAAGAAATAAAATAATAATTTTATAATAATCTCTTAGACTTATACCATATAAAACTTTATCTTATTTTTTGTAAATGTATAATTAATTTAAGCAATTATATTACAGTTTATACGTGTTAATAATACTTAATATTAAAAACTGTTATTAAATATGAAAAGTTCGTTAAAATATCATTTAAAAACTTTTTAGATTTAATAATGGAAAGGACCATATCAGACAAACTATTTAATATAAATTAAATAACTAAATTGTTATTTTACTGATTACAAACTATAAACCTCATGTTAAATTATTTATTTTTAATTTATTATACTAGATGAACAACCCCTTGTTAATGAACAGATACCCGGCCATAGAGTATGTGCACATATTTCCGGACTACGCCGACGGGTGGTACCTGAGGTCAGCCAAAGTGGACCCAAACCACAGTAAGACAGGTACTTATTTGGACTACAAGTATCTGCAAACGTGTTTGGAGGGCAAGAGAGGCACCGAAATGGCGATGTATTTGCCGATGAAAGCCGTCGAGAGGACAGTACTCCGGGACCGACCCGAGTATGAAAAGAAAC
>CAJPVJ010000938.1:0-17063 GCA_905397405.1 Oppiella nova
TGGGAGGATAGGGAGAGAGAAAGAGAGAGAGAGAGAGAGAGAGAGAGAGACTACTATTTTCTGCATCCCTTTTGACTCATCCCTAAGACGTTTAGATAAGTAATTATAGATAATTTCTGTTCAAACAAAACCTTAATCTTCGAGAGAGTATTAACAGTGAGAATAA
This sequence comes from Oppiella nova, assembly GCA_905397405.1. NCBI lineage: Eukaryota > Metazoa > Arthropoda > Arachnida > Sarcoptiformes > Oppiidae > Oppiella > Oppiella nova. The sequence goes on from CAJPVJ010000938.1 coordinate 167, forward strand.
GAGAGAGAATAGAGAAAATGTAAAGAAAAAACTAATGAATGTTCAATAAAGAGCTAATTTTAGGTAACAAACAAAAAAAGATATTACTGTTTATATCTGGGTACGAGAAAACTGGTAGCACTGGTAGGTTATCACCGAGAATTGAAAGGTTCTCAAGACATGCATTCAATCCTATTGTGAGTGAATAGCAACGGGGAAAAAATAAATCCCAAAACTCTTAAACACTATTTCTTTGTGAAGATAGTTTTTGAGCTCAAAAAATAGAGTTTATTATCGGAAATAAAAATAAGTTTTTATTTATTTATCGAGAAAATAGTGGAGAATTTTTCGCCAAAGAAAATAAAGTAAAAAACAAAATATAAGCGAAAAAAGTAGTGATAAATAAGAGCCCATTAGATGGAGAGCTAGTATTGTAGGCATTGAATGAATGGTAGAGTAAAGTAAGGATTAAATTCTTTTAACACAAGAATTGTAAGAATATAGTAGGAATTGCTTTTAAATTATATATTATTTTTAGGCTATTAATAGTGTATATTATGTGTAGACAACTTACATCGTGCAGTGGGCACAAGTACATCTACAATAGGTCCGGGTACCACTGGAATATTCACCGAGTATATTAAACACCACCGGGGTAAAAGGTTAGCCGGGAATAAAAATTACATCATTTTGTTAGTAATCTTATAATAAATACATTATATTTTTATGTATAACAATAAGTATTTTGTTAGTAATTTGAAAGGGTAGATAAGGATATGGATGCTGAAAGTTATGCTACTATTTTATATGATATAGCTGTCCATTATATAGTCACCCCCTTATACACAAGTGCATCACCGATGATGATGGCACTGGTAGTTGGGGTTTTTAGAGTGGTTTGTAATAGTAGTAGTAAATGGATTACATGTGTTATTGTATATATACACACACAGTATACCATAAAATGTTATATACATTATATACTAAGTTAGTGTAGTGTCTTGAAATTGGGTATAAAAATAAAAGGACTGGTAGTATAAAAGGGATGGGAAGGGAAAGGGGCCGGCAGTGCGATAGACAGATAGCAAATTGAGAGACAATAAGGGAAAGGAATGTTGAAAGAAAAGCAATATTGCATTTAAGTTCATTATCCAAGAGCACGGTTACCATAGAGTGTTGTTATAATAAAGTAAAGTGAAGGGAACTGTAGCCCTGCGATGGCGTACGAACCGAAATATTGTTATGGTTTGGGAGAGAGAGGGAGAGAGAGGGAGAGAGAGAGAGAGAGAGAGAGAGAGAGAGAGTTTTGTGGAGCGTTTGGAACATAAGAAAAATAAGAGTAAAATATATATTACTTTTTGCTATAATTTTTCGGTTCGTTAAACACATATCAAACTCGGAGTGAGAGTGAGAGAGAAATGAGAGTAAAAATATATGTGATTTATAAAAGCGAAGCAAAAATATATTGTATAAAACATAAGAAAATATTTTTCAATTGTTTTCCGAGAAATAAGGTTTTTAGTGGAAAACCGATATAAAGGATGGAAAGACACAAAAAGGAAATTAAATTTTGTATTCTTTTGTAAGTGAATAAGAAAGTGAATTATATATTAAGTATTCATTCAAATGAAATGAAATGCAATATTATGTTCAGACGATAAATGTATTTATTTTAGAGACAAATTTTAAATACATTTAAACAGATAGAAAAAGTCTTTTAATAAAATAGTTATTGAAAAATCTCGAGGGAAAGGGATGTAGTATAGGGAAAGGCATAATACAGAGCATATGGAAAGTAGTATAGTTTAGAGACAAATGAGAAGTCATGTCATTTAACTTCGAGGCAGAGAGAGAGAGAGAGAGAGAGAGAGAGAGAGAGAGCTAAGCAAACATACAATGAAAATGCAAAATATATTCCAAAGACTAATGTAATCACAATTGAAAATAAAATATAAAATATTTTTTGTAAACCAATTGTCATAAGAAACAAGAAAAAACTGTTTCAAAATAAAACTCAAAAATTGTTTGGAAATTCAAAATGCAATGCAAAAAATCAATGCTTTTAACAGAGAAAATAAATATAAAACATTAAAACATTGAAAAATAAAATTAATTCACATTTATGTTAAAAATCCATTAAAAATGAGTTTTTGTTTTGAATAAAATGACTGATAAATGAATGCATAGAAAAATCTAGAGTTCATTCAATAACCTACTTATTACTGTTAATTAAATTGTATATTTTGATAGAAATAGTGAATTAATTGATATAAAGGGGTGAAGTATGGATGCAATGAATGAATGGTAAGTATGGTTTTGGTCGACACATGAAACTTACATTTCTTACCTTCGCTGGCATTTCTGTACTCAAGAGTATCGCAATCAGACGGCTGTTTCTTATTGCAATCGTCACCACTTCTGGGAACAAATGATCATTTCATACAGACATTAGTTATCGTAAAAAACAATTATTATTATAGACAACAACATTGCACAGATTATTTCCTAAAAATCCTATATAAGTCTTAATTGGATTAAAAACTATTCCTAGTATATGTCATAAGGTTGTAATATTTTGTGTAATTTCTCGATTCATACGGTAAAAACAAAACTAGTATTTGATTAAACAATTACTGCATTATATTTCTAACATAATACAAATACACAACCTATTGTTTACAGCAAAAATCAATACTAGTTTTTGGTGCCCAGAAATTCTTAACGAAAAAATCCTATAAAAGTACTTTTTGTGTGGAATTTTCAAATTAAAACAGCAATTCTGTGGCACCAGAAAAAACAGTATCACTACTTCACTCTCACTAATCCTATTATAAAATACATTGCATTCTCTGAGTTGTAGACAATAATCATAATATAATACACGAGTGTTGGTGGTGTTCAGTGTAATTGAAAAATCAAATTAAATGCAATGAAAATTCTTGAGTATAATTCTGGCACTAATTCTGCGGCAATTCTGTCGCACCGATAGCTTTACCGTTGATTCACAGCTAAACTATTTGAAACATCTCTGGGATTATAGCCACCAATAGGTGTCAGAGAGAAAAAACTGTTACGAGTTTTATATTAAATTAAAAGTTAATTAACTATTGTATGGAAAGGTATTTTCGTTGAACTGTATATTTCCCTCGCAATGCTATACTCGTTACGAAATTTTTGGCACTAATTTTCATGAAAAAAGTGGCAAATAATTAGCTTTCAATTAAATTATTCATACAAATCGTGGTCTCATGTGATAGTTATAGAGAGGGGGACGACATATACGACTAGGAATCACAACTAATTGACGGCTCAGTTGGTGTTTATAAGGCGTTGCTCTCAATGTATAATAATTAGCGGACACAACACCAGAACATCGAGTGATACAATACATACATACTATGAGATAGAGATTGAGAGGGGAAAGGGATGGGAGAGGGAAGACATACCTTCTCAAGTAGAGCACAATCATGACAATGATTACGACCAGCACTACCACTGCCAGCGTTACTCCAGCGATAATTATCCGCACTTGTACTGAGTCGTCATCCCCTGCTATGTAGGCTATGGAAAGGGAGAGAGTGAGAGCACAGGGATGTTAGAGAGAGATGTTCAAGAATTTAGTCTCAGAGATCAGTTGATATAAAACCCAATTAAATGACAAGAGTTTCTTGTGATTGCAGTGAATGGTAGGGAAAACGATGGCAGAGAAAAGGATAGCTTTAATAAGAAAACACTTGAGATATAGTTTTTGGAGAGAGAATAGAGTAGTTGAGAGGAATGGTATGCTATCGACAGTAGAGAGAGAGAGAGAGAGAGAGAGAGCTCTTTAAAACAAATACCCAATAATTAGTGTTTGGACTTTAATTTGGGAGTTTAACGTCTAATTTAATTAAAAAGGATCAAGCAAATTGAATAACAAAACTCAATGCCGAGAAACTCTTGTCAAATATATTAGCAAAACAAACAACAAATATAACAAAATATAATGAAAGTGCAAATAAATGGCTGTTCGCTCACCAGTGGTGCCAATCAGTTGTCCAGTGGTTTTGGTAACGGGTTTACTATACTCTCCCCAACCATTTGTGGTCTTTGCCCGAACCTATATAACCCGAATATATGAGAAATAAATTAAATTAAGAGTTAGAAATAAATGTATATATAGTCATCAAAATTGCATTTTTCTAATCAATATAACCATAAAAACAAAAGACAAATACATCTAAATTAGCACTCGTTTTATAACTATATATAAAAACTACAGATTTTTTTCGGTTATACGCTTTCATACAACCATTATATGAAAAACTAATGTGTAATACAATTACTGTACGGAATAATCAATTTATATGTAGCCATCGATTTTCATATAACAGTATAATAGTATTGTGAAAAAAGTTTTGAATCAAATATAATAATTCAAAACATGTATTATTTATTCGCAAAAAACGTAAAATAAAAATATAATGAATGGCTTTTCGGTTAACAATACATTATATACGATATATATTTGATATGAACACAAAAAAATCGGAAAAAATTAAAATATTTATGGAATTCAATGAATGTTATGAGAGAATCATATCTAATGTATATTTGAGTGAAAAATTGACTATTTTTTCAAACATATATAAATCTTTTATTCATTTCAATCAAATGTATATAAAAAATACTTTTATTCATGGCGTATATTTGAGTAGAAAATAGCATATAACTAATGGCATATAAAAATGTGTAGAAAATTCTTGACCAGGGTTTGCAAATAAAAACTTAAAAATATTTACAAAACAAAAATTTCAAAAAATGCCAAATATTCCCATTAAAAAAGATTGGCCACAAAAATAACTACAACTAAACTATTATTAACTCAAAAATAGTTTAATATAATTTTTACTTTTGTTAATCATTCAGTTCATGTGTTCATAATTTATTACATTTAATATACACTATTTATATTGCAATCTAAACTACTCTAACGATTCTGTGATTAACTCACAGACAAAATTGTAGTAAAAATAAAAATAAGCAAAAATGCAATTCAAAGGCTTATGAAAGGCTTAATCATAACAAGCAATCTCTGCAGACCTGAAAAGAATATTCCGTTTTTTGTCTCAAATTCGTGACAATCGTTTCGTGTCTCTCCTTATTGACGATAATTGTCGACGAGTTCTTGTTTTCATTGGCTTTCGAGTAGTATTTCACTTCATAGATGATTATGTCGTTGAGGGTCTGGTCGTCGGGTCGATCCCAGGCCAACACGATTTCCGTACTTTTTACCGATACTACCCTCACGTTGGATATGGCGGTAGCCGTGGTCGGCATAGCTGTCAATATGAAAGAAATCGTTAGGATATGTATGTAAAGACATCATAAATAATAGGAATAATAAATAGTGGGCTGTGTGTGTGTGTGTGTGTGTGAGAGAGAGAGAGAGAGAGAGAGAGCTCTTTAAAACAAATACCCAATAATTAGTGTTTGGACTTTAATTTTGGAGTTTAACGTCTAATTTAATTAAAAAGGATCAAGCAAATTGAATAACAAAACTCAATGCCGAGAAACTCTTGTCAAATATATTAGCAAAACAAACAACAAATATAACAAAATATAATGAAAGTGCAACACTTGAGATATAGTTTTTGGAGAGAGAATAGAGTAGTTGAGAGGAATGGTATGCTATCGACAGTAGAGAGAGAGAGAGAGAGAGAGAGAGATTCTGTTCCCTATATATAAATATTAGGAAACCATATATCAAATGATAAACTACTGGACACACAAGACATACAAAAACGGAAGCGCCTAAAAGGGAAAGACGTCTCTTTTGCTCGACTACTACTCGGCAAACATTTCTCTCTCCAGCAAAATATGTATAGAAAATAGAGTTAAGTCGACAGAAAATATTTCTCAACACAAATATTTCAATTGATAGTCAATACAAATAAAAGGAGAGAAATATTTTATATGTTGCGAGGAATTCCTATGTGTTTGGTTGTGAGAGTAAGACATGGAGAGGGGAAAGGCATCTATTTTTTGTGTTCACTATTTAAGATATCAATATATTGTATGAGAAATGATTTATTAGCAAAAACTATTGCATAGAAAGGGCTCCAGTTTTTTGGGTTTTGATTTTTTATGTCTCGTTATTATTATTATTATTTGCAATAAATATCAATATATTTATCCGTCAAATGTGTTGATAATAATCGGGATATAAAACTTAATAATAATTTTTATGCAAAAATATTCAGGGAGAAAAATGTTCACTATCTCTGACAGATACATTAGGGGCTCACAACAGAAATAGGTGTGAAAAATGCTGCTTGACATCCCGGTGCTCTCGCTATTCATCTCTCATTGTATATCAGATATAAGAAATCAAAATAAAGCCTAAAATTATTGATTTTTTATATGTATTTAATATGTTGTGTGCTATTTCTGGATGTATTGGCACCGGGAGTGATCGGTTAGGCAGTCGTACTGCTCGATAGCACCGGCTATTTGTATGTGGAGTCAAGAGCCCAGTCATAGAAATAAGTTGTCAAACCGTCTGATAAGACCACTCCATGTATTTGATACCCAATTATTAGTACTTCTTATGAAAATGCAGTCATTTTTTATGGACAGAAATAGTGAGATAACACTCACTCTCTCTCCTAACCATTGATGAGACTATTTATTAAATAAGAGCTGAAGTGATGTGTAAAATGAAAATATATGTATCGATACGTGTGTTTTTAGGGGTCGAGTGTGAGTGAGAGGACTGGGAGGATAGGGAGAGAGAGAGAATACTGGGGACACACAAAAAGGAAAGACATGTATTGAGAGGAGCACTGATAGACACAACAAATATAATGACACATAAAAATAAATATCAATTATTTTCTGTGTGTCTCACTATTCGGCTGTGAATTGCATTCAATCTTCGCTTTCATGTTAAGAGAGAGAGAGAGAAAGAGAAAGAGAGAGAGAGAGAGAGCACTACAAGTGCTACTGAATAACAACACACAAAAATACAGACCATTATATTTCTGTCCGGATCCGTCTTCAGTGATGGTCACCAATGAGATATAGCCTGCGATAAGGGATAAGAGAGGGAACGGGAGGTTAGCGTAAAACGACAAGAAAAACCTATTATTGGAGGCACTGATTATATAAGAGGAAAGGGAGGCTATTATAGTCAATGGATAATAACACTCAACGGCGACTAACGATTATTTATTGGACGGCACCGATAGCTTTCTGGCCGTATAATAGACACAAACAATATATACATCTCTACAGTCACTACATGTTTAGGCGGCTATTTTCCGGTGCTATTAATCTAAATGAATTAGAGGGCTAGTAGTCTCGTGAGTGTATTGACACAATACCTGATGCTTCGGTGGTGACAGTGATGTCCACATACTGGGCCGAGTCATAGCCGGAGACACCATTCTCGGCGTATACGAGGAACTTGTATGTCGTGACCGGATTGAGGCCCGATATGACCACTTTGGTGTCGTTGAAGCCCTCCTGGGCCGGTACGTACGTCACTGTCTGGGCGCAGGCATCGCACGTTATCCGGTAGACGGTGTCGTTGCGACCGCCCTGGTATCTGGGAGGGGCCCACCAGAGTATGACAGTCGACTGGTCCACGAAATTGACGGTTAGGTTTTGGGGCGCCGATGGGGGCTCTGATTGACATCAATATTAGCAAAGTTTTAGATTAAAATTGGTGTTTAGGTTAGGAATTGGGAAATTGTATTTTGAGAGCACAGGTATGCTAATGTGTGTGTGATATAATAGTGCGGATAAATAGCTAGCAATTAATTTTGACACAAATTAATTAGCGTACAGTGTATTTTAAACTCGATGTTTGTTTTTAGAGGTATGTTTTGTTTGTACTAAAAATGTTAATAAATATTTTTGTGATAAATTTTGTTGAGGCAAAACATATTTTTGCCGTTATTTTCATTTTGAAGTCAATTAATTTCATTGTGTTTTGTATTAGGATATTGTGTTTTGTTTGGCGAGCGATAAGCGGACTTAACACACAAAGTGTGTATAAAAACAATATTTTTTATACAACCATAAAGTGTATGAACAAAATATAGCGATAAATAACTGTCAGAATATACTCATCAAAAATTCTCAGCACAAACTTATAAGTCATTAAAAAATTAGTTACGAAACAACAATAACTACAACTGCAAAAACAAACTCAAAATAATTAGTATTTGTTTTATAATAAGTATAAGAAAAATATCTCTTCAACTAATCGCCAAAACAAACTAAACATAAAAATTTTAATATTTATTGAATTAATGCGATATTTAATAACAAACTACACGTTAGACTAAAACTACAATAAATTTGTTTAATTGTCTTATGGTATGATAGGTGTAGTGGACAGGTGTATAAGTTAATTAGCGATGTGAAAGGGCACTTACGTGTGCAGGGTATCCATTTGGCGTCCTTGTGGGCCCGGTAGTATCCGGCGTCGCACCGGCACTCCGTGGAGCCCCGGTATGGTGCGGTGCTATGTCTCGGGCAGGGCCGGCATAATTCATCGCCAGTTACTGGCTTAAAGGTGGCGGGCGGACACACTAGAGTACATACCAGGGCACAGGTAGGGGAGAGTAGATTTTTGATAAATATGCCAAACAATTAGGTATTTGTTTTAAGCGCACAATAAATAGTATGATAATTAAGTTTATGGTATAATAAACTGTATATTAATTTAATGGCTCGGAGTCATAACGTATATGAAACTAATAATAATCATAAATAATTGTTATTTCCATATAAAAAGCAAATATCTTGCGCCTCATATTTACATTAAATTAATATACAGTTTATTATACCATAAACTTAATTATCATACTATTTATTGTGCGCTTAAAACAAATACCTAATTGTTTGGCATATTTATCAAAAATCTACTCTCCCCTACCTGTGCCCTGAAATAAACTGTATATTAATTTAATGTAAATATGAGGCGCAAGATATTTGCTTTTTATATGGAAATAACAATTATTTATGATTATTATTAGTTTCATATACGTTATGACTCCGAGCCATTAAATTAATAATAAAATTAACTTTTTGTATGAGATTTTTTTGTATTAAAGACTTTTTTGAGAGTTTAGATTAATATTGAATTTAATATACTGTGAAAATGTCTGTTTAGATATTCAATAGATATTACGTGAATTTAAGGTGAATATAAATGTATGAAGAAATTAGTTAAGATATTTGTTGAGAATATATTTTTATAATAAAATAAATTTTGATAGATTAGAGTAAAATCAATTTTGCTATTCATGTATACAGTGTATGTATACTAATGGGTTGGATGTCAGCAATCAATATAAAGTATATTTTAACATAAATATTAATTTTGTTTAGTAATATTTAATTATCAATAATAAGTAGTTTTTGGTATCGTATTATGTAAGTATACATTTAATTATAGTTTACTTGTGAAATTGCAAAGTACACTGCACAAAAATCCGGGGGTAAAAACGGTATCTCAAACCCTTTCCCCCGGTTTTTGAGCGGAAAATGCAATTAATTTAATTGGCTATCGATTCGAGTCATAGACATAGAGATGGAGAAAAAATTCAATTAAATTGAAATGTTTTTCAAAAAAAGAGGAAAAAAGAGTTTTCTTTAGATTCAAATCAATTGTCTGACAAAACAATGGATTAGAAAAAAGTTTGTTTTAATCGATACTAACATTTTAAAACTTTTAGCACACTATCAGTAAAACACTATATAAAAGTTACCATAAAACTTAATTACCATTAAATTTAAATTAATTAAAAATCATAAGGACAGGTAGCTTTACCTTGACACGTGTGGCCAATGGGCTCATAGCCGGCCATACACTTGCAGCCACCACTGGGCAGAGTCCAGTTGCCGTCACCCTTGCATAGTAGCCGAGGTTTGTCTACTTGTTGGCCATTGGATACGCACTGACCCTCTGTGGTGACAATGGATGTCAACTCCTTTCCGGTGGGTGTCTCGGGATAGGTAGCAAAGTTGGTGGTGATGTTGGGACAGGTCACGTAATAGATCTTAATGGCAATGATGGACAGACAGGCGCCCTGGTCTCGGAAGGCGAAGTATACGCCATTTTTGGTCACTGGTATGCTTCGCACCTCCGTATTGATTATCACCTATGGATCAGTCAATCGGAAAAACTTAATGAATTTGTTGCCAAAAATAACAATCATTTTTGAATACAATATAAAGAGATTAATATAAGATTTTCGTGAGTTTTGATTAATTGATAGCGTTTTTAGTGGTATTTAAAATTGATGTCAAACTCGTGATTAGGAACTACTCTACGGATTGTCATCAAAAAGGGTTTGATTTATGTCTCGAAAAAAGTTTTATTAATAAATATTATTATGTTTACTAAACACTAGAATTAAATATTTGTCATTAAATGTATTTATAAACCCGTGTGTAGTCTGTCTTTGTATAACCCCTACCCCAAAATTTATTTTAATGGACAGTCAACCCATTATTCACTGCACAGTTGATTGAGATTCAATCAATACCAGCCCTCCCATGGCATGTATGGGTGAATGGGTTAGGGCTCGGGTTTGCAAATCTAATTATAATTCATTGTCAGTCCAGTCAACGACACAAACAAAACAAAACTCCCAAAAACTGGCAAATAATTGAGTTTTAAATCTAATCAAAACAGTCTTTGGTGTTGTTTTCTGTGTTCAATACACTCATTAAGCCGGAGAATCGTACCAACCCCAGCATACCAGCCCCTAATAGCCTACATTCCCCATGAATATCAAGTATATGTGTGGTAATCATGTTATTCACGTCTCTGTCCTTTTCTATTAATGATTATTAGTGTCTGTATTTGTAAAGTCACATGAATTTCATGATAATTATTGCACTCGTCTTATGAATAGTCATAAAACTTAGCCATCGATTGGGAGTTAGGAGTCAATCAATCGCTTAATCAGACCGTTAACTACACACTCATTAGATGCCAATTGAATTGTAAACTAATTTTTAATCCCTGTCCCCTAAGTATGTCCTTAAAAAGGTGTATTACTTCTCTCAAGCGACTGACTAGTGCTTTGCATATCATATCACAGATCATAACTAAAAAATGTATAGATATTTATTGAATTTTAATTGAGAATTAAGTGCATATAATAAAAATGAATAAAATAACAGCCGATAAACACATTAATAATATGTGATTATATTTTGTTGTATAATATAAACACACATGATATGTATGAATACCTGTATTTTGAGGGCAAAACACAAACAAAAAATCGCTAATAAATTATTCAAAATATCAATTCAATACAACATATTTGAGGAATAAATTTGAATAATTAATAAACTATAAGAAAAACATTTTGTTGGCTTTTGTTTGCTTATTGAAAAATATGTGTAATATGTAAGTCATAAAACTACAAATCATATTATGCTATAATATATAATCCTGAAGTCAATTACCTCGCTATTGGACGTAAACCTTCCTTCATCGGCGGCTATCCGGTCGATCAGTTTGTATGAGTCGGGCTCCCAGGGCGGACCATCCCGGCCCTCACCCTTACCATCGTATTCATAGTATAACAGAGAAAACGTCTCTTTGCACGATAGGGCCATTCCTGGTGGACGGGTAGACGACAGACAAAAATATATTAATTTATTTATTTAAAAGGATTTTGTAATTAAATATTTTAATTAAAAAATTAAATAGGTTTTAAAAATACAATTATGAAATGTGAGCCGTATTTATGGTGCATATTATAAATCTTATATGTTTTAAACGCTTATTAATAATAATTATACAGAAAATTTGCATTTTATAATGAAATACCCAATTCGTATGGTTTGTAATGCAATATTTTAATTTTCATATATACTAGTGTGTGCCCTATCCCTCCCTCCCGTTCCCCCTCTTAAAAAACAGGGTAATCAAAAACATATTTGCATTTTATTATTTGATTATTTATATGTAAAAACGATATTTTCTATAAGTTTTCCCATTTTTATTTGCTTTTTATACGGTGTTTTTGCTTTTTTATGTTACGATACGCTTATTGTTAATGCATTTATAATATAGTTTAGGAAATATAATTTGAACTTTTATTTGTGTTTAACTTTGTTTTGCTTATTAAACCGTTTTTATGAATTATTTAGGAGAGAGAGAGAGAGAGAGAGAGAGAGAGAGAGAATGACTAGAAAACTGAATAATTAATAATTCAAATAACTTTCCATTACATCTAATTTACATTTGACTTTAATGTTCACTGGATTTTAGTTAACATTTTTATATCAAGTCTTTAAAACACGGTAAAAATAATTTAAAACAAAAAACACATAAAACAGAGTAAAGAATTTTATGAAACAATAAATTTTTTGAGACATTTTGTGTTAAAAACTCATTCAACAGTAAATAAAAGCTCATAAAAAGTCTCAACAAATGAGTTTTGAAATTAAGTTCAGTCACAAAAAAGTGTATGAAATATACAATTTGTATATTTCCTAAGACTCGGGTATTCATTAGTGTATGAATTACTGCATAACTAATTAAAGGATAGACTCACTCCTATTATTACATAATAAAAGGCATAATATATGTGATGAATATACGAGTGTTACTTATTTTAATCATATTATTTCACTAAACATTTCTCTATTCATTAATTTCTTTGCTTTGAATAACAATTTTTACGACTTTTTACTGGTACTGAACTGATGCCCCATTATATCAGCCTTTCCTTTCCAGTCGTATCCACTAATTGAATATAATATGAAATTCTTGAAAATACACATAAATGTCAGCAAAAAATACATCTCTGTTTCATAAGTCTATTTGATATATAACTCGAGACAAAAACTTTTCATAATTTACATCCAACGCTGAATATACTAAAAGACTTTGATTTAATAATAAGTTTATTAATTAAGTTTTTCTGAGGTTTAATATTAAATATATGAAAACACACAAAAGGTTTGCGTGGAAAACCAATTATGCAAATCAAATGTATAAATAGATAATCAAATAAATGAATTAAAAAGTGTTGTGTATATTGTAATCATTAAGATCTCTCGCATTAACGACTAAATTATAATTAAATCTTATATTTTTAATGACAGAATAATTTTATTATAGGCTTTGGTCTATGAATTATATATTACTTTTTTGATTCATTTATTTCTAATTTATTTAATTATTTATTTATATATTTTATATTCAGTTCAATATCTCTCTCAGCTCTACATAATTAACATACAATTCAAATGTAAAACTCGTTTCATATGTTATTAAAGAATTAACTTTTAATATAAATGTTTTGTGTAATGAAAAATACATTTGAGATTCAATTTTGTGATACACTTGATGTCTATGGGAACCAAACGCATAAACTTTTCATTACAAAAGTCTGTATCAAAAATATTTTGAAGACTTTTTCCACCATTTAATGAGATTTTATTTTATTTTAATTTTATTAATTAATTGATTGAAATCTAAAATATAGGAACATTTGACGATAAAATAAATTGTATAAATTGAATGCAAACATATTTATAGACATTCCCTTTGCTAGTAATATTAAAGTGAGAAAAAGGCTTTCCTATCATAGAAATGATTAATAATTTTTGTGTTGTTTTTATTGAATCTAAAACTCTATTCAATTTGAATAACATAAAGAATTGAATACATAAATATCTATAATTAGAAATTAAAAAATCATTTATTTGCTGGGGTAAAATATTAATTTAAAAATGTAATTTAATCCCCAAATCTATGGCGTGTGTGTCGAGTCAATGGACTTAATATGGATTTTTATGTATTGATTTGTATTAATATAGTACACAACGAAACGCTAACTTATAAGACATTTATTGATTTATTGATGTATTAATAATAAAAGCTTGCAATCAAATGATAGTCAAACTCCTGGAGTATGTATTGATTTAATAAATAAATAGTGAAAATCCGGAACACAGTATAAATATATCTATAAATATACACACAGTATGTTCACTGAATGTACGGAATATTGTATACATGGAAAGCGATGAATGGATGGGGAAAGGGATGCTGAACAGGGAGAGAGCACCGGGAGTGTGTGTTTATTGTGTGAGCACCGTAATGTAATTACCTGGAAATAGGTTGCAATCTCGCATGCTGAATTTGATCTCAATGTACATCCGATTGGCATCTTTGCGCTCAATAAATGGTGTCCACAACCAGTTGTTGACGTTATTGTAGGCCACGTCGCACACCACATACGATCGCCAGTTGATACCTTGCTCAAAATTCGTGAAACTCTCCTCCACCCACTATTTGGACATATAAATAAAACATTTTTGTAATTTATGGTATTAATAAAATATTAACATTTAAAAGTTAACTACTAATTATAGCAAACTTTTATGCGATTCTCTCTCTCTCTCTCTCTCTCTCTCTCTCTCTCTCTCTGCATAAAATGTATAAATAATTTAATTTGTATCTAAATCTTTGCCAACATTTTTTTGCGATATAATTGATAGGAATTAGTATTCAATTAATATTAAATGAAGTGAATGTGCGGTGCGATCGACCAAAACATCGTATTTTTTAGTTTTTAGGTTTTATACGAAAATCTCTGTTTTGAATCCTAATTTGAATCCCGACTTTGAGTGAAATTAAACTCAATTTAAGTGAAACACAGACTTTGGAAAAACAAAAGCAAAAATCTAATTTAAAATAATAATTCCCTACAGAATTGTGCTAGAAATATATTATATATTTGAAACTTTAATTAAACTTTCCAAATTCCTATCCGTATTGTACTGTTAGATAAATGTGTGCTTTTTGTGAGCAATCTATTAAGTGATCAAAAATTTAGTTTTAAAAATTCATTTCTATATATTCCTACAGAAAATACACTTCACTCTAATCTACTATTCATTAGTTGACACATAGATTACAGTGGAGTTAGGGTTTAGTGAACATCACATTCACAATAGAAATATCATAAGTGTATTGAAATCTATAGTCTATTTGTGTGGAAATCTAAATGCACTGTAAAAGTGTAGATAACAATTAAATATTTATTTAATGACTTCTGGAAAAGCTGTCTAAAAGTCATGTCTAAAACAATCGGAAAATAAATATTTTTTTCTGGTGTCGACTCTTTTCTCAATTTCCAGAAACTCAGAGATAAGTCAGTGTTTTGACGTAAAAATCCGAGAGACAGATAGCGTATGATATTATAGACGTTTGCCCTACCATTCCCTACTATCACTAATAGTAATGCATCACTAAATCTGTTAATTTATGCAACACTTGAACTGAGATTTTTGAGTCGAAAATAAAATAAAAGAATTTCTTTTCATTTGTTTCACTCGTCTCTCTCTCTCTCTCTCTCTCTCTCTCTCGTCTCAAACTATATCTCAATTTCAATACTATTTTTGAGGACTTCTGGAGAGATAATAATAATATTCTTCGTCACCATCTGTTACGAGACATACACTTCAGAAGTGCGAGAATTGTCTCGACTTTCGGCTAAACTTTTTGAAAGAATTTTTATATTTAAAGAGAAAAGAGTCGTTAAAATTATTTCTCTCACTCGCGATATATTATATATTTTTGTTGTTTAGTAGTGAACACATCAAACACATACACAACGAAAATATTTTATTTAATGTCTAGGAAATAGTATTGTGTGTAAAATGCGTGTTCAATGAGTTTTGACGTTTTAGAGGGTCGGGTAGGTCTACGCAAAGAAATTGTAGTTTTTTGTTCAATGAGTGAAAAAGGCATAAAAATGTTTGCCATTAAAAAATTGGTTGAAAATTCCGCACATTTTTAGACCTGTTTGTAGGCATCGGTACAGCACTGGTATATTAAAGGGAATTCCTTACATAACACTTGCTATATTTCTCATTGAAAAAATAAATTGGAGTGAAAATTGTTTTATTTAATATATTTACAAAAAACATATTACTTTTATTTTTTCATACCTCTATCCCCTCACTCGGTAAAGATATATAGAAAGTGAAAAATTTATTTTTCTACTCAAACCTAAAATATTTGATTTGTTTTTATGACTTCACTATTAGAGGGGAATTCGCATCAAATGTATCGCAAAATATATAATAAATATTTGTTTTTCATATATGAGTCGAGATGTGAAAATCGCATTAAAGTTAAATGCATTGAAACAAATAGTTTTGGTTTTTCAAAAGTCAATCAAATGGTTGGGAAAGCACTGGTATGTCGGAGAGTGTACTTACACCGGGTGTCCGCGACTGTGGTCCGTATGGATATCTAGTCCAGTCTAAGGAGGACTCTTGGGTTGTGTCCAAAAGTACCACTAAATTGAAGATAAAGAAAATATTTAGTATTTATTTTAATGGCATTTATTTAATTAGTTTGTAATAAAGATTTATACGAAAAATATTTTTGTGGATATATTCTCATCGAAAACCACTGGAGAAAAGTGTAACAAATTTAATGGAATTTTTGGTTTAATTTTTAATTTATATGTCTTTTATATTGTATATAAAAAAGCGACTGAAAATAGTTATACTTATTATACGATTATATAATAACAGTAATCGTAATAATAGTAATTAAGTCTTGAGAAAGAATTTTCGAGATAACGCTTGAAAAGAGACTTTTATCCCAATGTAATGTTTTGAGTATTTTTGTATACTTTTAATGACAGATAAAATATATTTAGTGTTTTCGGTGTAAGGGATTGGGAGGAAATACGGATGAAATACAATTTATACACATATTTCCTATGAGTGCCGAATGAAAAAGACGTTTTAATTCTTATTAGTTGTGAATAAAGTGTTTTGTTATATGAATACCGATGAGAGAGAGAGAGAGAGAGAGAGAGAGAGAGAGAGAGAGAGACTGGAGATAATTATTTGTTTGTCATATATAATAATG